>CM069441.1:18727923-18904482 GCA_035610835.1 Ophiura sarsii
GTTAATTTACATGTGAAGGTTCGTTAGGGGCGCACTATCATGTTCGTAGCAAACCAGACAACATGAGACGTGGTGGTTTTTATCGGCTCAAAACATGATTTGTGACACAGAAATAGTACATAAATGGTAAAAAAAAGTTTATTGTGATATAGAGGGCACTGATATGCTTTGATGACAGAATGTAGTTCTTATGACACGAAACATTCAGAATTGTTTAATTTGAAAATAATATTAACGTGGAACAAAATACGAAATTGTGGATGGCTTCCTCTGGCAGTGTCAGAGGAGGGGCGCGGCGCTGTTTGCATCAAATGAATATTGTAATCAGATAAGTTGGTTGGCAAGGCCGACGGTTGTGACACGATGACACGGACTGATGAATAGTCATATTGCCTGAATATTGATTCACAACGAATGATTGACAGTTTACGCTTCACTGCTTGCCTATCGCATAGGAATGCTCGTATAGAGTGCGCTATACTGTGAACCAAATCTCAACAATAGGCAGATGTTTCACAGGCCTGTATGCTTTAGACCATTAAAGTACTAGACCTGGAAGCTGGTCAACCCTCTGATCAAAGTCAGATTCTGGGTCAACCCTCGGATCAAGTCAGATTCATACTTGCCGCTCAAAATGTATTATTCATAAGTCGGTAATAAATCTAAGTCGCCCAACAGGCGTCTTAGGGGGGGTGTGGACTCTCAGGTAGGTACAGGCACCGTAAAACTGCCGTAACTTATTAAATATTCATTTAATCTTTATAAAAGTATACAGTTTTTTGTAGAAAAGGGTTCAATGAATCCAACCATGATAATGAAATTGCCCATTTTGGAGAAAATTACACCTTTTTTTACCCATTTTAGGTTTGGAAAAGATAACTCAAAATATACTTTGTGAAATTTTGTCATACTAGTTTTATGATAATCCTGATAACATTCCCAGGGGTGTTTTTTTTAATATCTTATTTATTTTTGAGTTATAGACATAAAAGAGCCAAAAAATGTGAATTTTTACCTCCCAAATCATGAAAATCACAATTTTTTGGGGGAAACAAAATCCCTTTAAAAGGGAGAACCCAGTATCAGGTAAAATCCCTTGCAATGAATGAATGAGGTGAAGACTTCGCATTCGGTTTCATGTTTATCGACTCACATTTCGTAGTCCAACAGGTTCTATAATACGAATAAAAGGTTCAGTCTATAGTACGAAGGTTCTATAGTCCTGAACGTATATATATGGTTCAATAATCTGAAAAAATTCCCAATATCATGATCATGATTATAATCTGATTATGAAGAAAGGGTCTGTCTGCAATCCGAACATTAAAGCAGGTTCTGTAGTACAAATTTGAAATAGGGTTCTTTGACTTTATTCTTAATCATAGAAAAGTGTTCTCTAGTCTGAATCTTACTATGGGTTCTTTTTAGTCGATCTGCAGAACTTATTTAAAAACGGTAGGGCCTTTCATCCCACAATGGATTATAGAACCTTGTTCGTGTGTGATGGAAACCCTTTGAGCTTTCAGACTATGGTACCAACAGACTAAAATGTTTGCGCCATGGTGGATAACACGATTTAAAAACGATCTTAAAACAGCCCGATTTAATAAAAATGGCTTTCAACGTCTATTCATACCCAAGGCGACAAGAAACCTTTGTCGCTTTCGTAATTTAAAAATATCAGGCAACACAGCCTGATATTTTCTCTATGAAGCCCTTTTGAACAGATTTGACAATATACGTAGTTGTTCTCTGTTAAGTATTCATCGTTCTTTGAGCAAGAATGCCAATTCCAAGATTTCCACTTGAATTGTTCACAGTTATAGATCTAAAGTAGGCTGGTTCACTTGTATTCTCTTCTTTTGAGATAAGGATTGTTTCTCCCACTTTCCAGTCATCAGGAATTGAAGCAGTTCTCCAGATGTCGCAGATGGTTTCATGCAACAATCCGGTTATCCTTGGGCACTTCTTTCCAAACTAAGTAAGGAATACATGCACAAATGGAGTTTTTGTCTAATGGCAATTTTGACGTTTACACGAAAATGACGTCTCGCAGTGGCACCAGGGCTCGCGTTCTTGCGCGTCCTCGCGTCCTAGGACCCCCTATTTTCTTTTTGGACGCGTAAGTTTACATATTGAACTTCACTAACGGGTCCCCAATCGAAAATAAAGGGACCCCTTAAATCTGACGATGTATGGACGTGGAAATTGTCAATCTCCATCCTGTGCCTACATTGTAAATGTATTATGTCCGTAAAAGATAAATACAATCCTCTATTTTAAAAGTTTTAAAACACATTAAATCGCTTCCGAATTGCTTCCACAAAAGTTTCAAGCGATTTCCAAAACATTCTATAAGTATCTTCTACTGATTAACATGAACACGACATAGGTATATGAGTTACACGTCCTTACGCCAGTGTGCGTATCTGTGCTAGCGACTGTTTGCAAAATGCAAATTCATCGATCTCTGTACAAGACCGAGCGTGAACAATGTGTAAGCTATCAGCCTACTGAATAACAGCGAAACACGCATGCCGTTAAATCGATTTTCGTACATGCATCGTTGCAGCTGTACACCTTTCTCCATGAGTATGAGGTAAACAATGGCTCCATCTAAGAAAATACGAGCATATAAGCTGAGATAGAAGAACCAATTTAAATGGTTAGAGTTCGATGGGCAGAATTAAGATGTTGTGCACATCTTGCACCGAGGCAGCTTCGAGGGGATTCAAATCAAACTGGAATAATGCGTTCCTTAAACAAAAAGGCTGCAGTAATTTCCAGATCTCTGCGCTGAACCGACATGAAGGACGCCCATTAGGAGACCATTCGCGACTGCTGTCGTTACTGAAGACATACCAAGCAAAAAACACTCTCCTTGAAATCCAGAATAGGCGTAGGATAACATCAGTCACAAGTTACAACTCACAGCAACGTATCAATGTGTGTCCTTATTACGTAATATAATTGGTTGTAATACCTGCACACAGTCCTGATCCTGAAGTGCAAAAGCAATTTCTTGCGACCCGAGATAGTTAACCCTAACCAAATCATAAGTTAGTTTGTGACCTTTAATTTTTCTAAATCGATTTTTGACCATTTTTAAAGGCTCAAACTTCAGGACCCCCTATATTTCTGAAGGACCCCTTAAATTTAGTTTTTGCAGTCCTTAAAGGGTCCTGAAAATGTAATGGGACTCCTCACATTTTTGAGCCAGTGCTACCCCTGAGTGGCACCCTTCCTAACTTGTGTGGTACACTCTACCGCTGTATCAAAAATGTCACGATAAGGCCTGAAATCTATGGTAACGTACTTCACTCGTGTAATTTAGCGACGCGCAATCATTCAATTTCTCATCAGAAATATAATGTATTTGCGATATATTTCATCGGAAATGTGAAATATATGTAGCCTTTTGACTACCCGTTTCTGCGAAGATTTATAAAGCACTTTACAGTAGCTCAAAGCGAAAAGGTCTGACAGGAGTAAAACACTATCATTAAAATGATTAATTACAACTTTGAGCAGCTTCTCGTTAAAGATGAGGGTTGTATTTGGCGCTACAAAACCCAGCGCTTAAATTGTTTTCAATGTAATTGAACTAAAAGCAACTCAATAAAAAACCTAGAGGGCGAAAGCATGAATACTACATTAACCAGACGACGTGGCCACGCAAAACCTAAATTTTGAATTCGTATTGGAATAAAACGTAATCGTGAATGTTAATCTTATCATTTTGACAAATTCATCATACATAGGTTAGAATTTGTTTCCAATCCAAAACCGTTGGAGTTGGCTAACCAATTCCATTTTAAATGCTATTTTTAAATTATTTTCATCGTTAATCGGGCGATGACTGTTAAAAATATTTCAAAATGGTGCACTCCCGTTGCCATATTGGGTCGTCCGAGACGTGTGGCCGCCATCGTCTGTCATTTACATTTGCTGACGGATAAAAAAAAACCACATTTAGAACAAACTTCGTTTAACAAAACTACCGAAAGAGGGCGACAGAGATACGATTTTCCTAAATTTGCCAATTCGTATTAACACGTAAACATGGTAACGCGAATACCCATCGAATTTGGTTAAATATCACATTCGTAGTAACAATTCAATTATACGAGCCCAAAACCAATAGATGACCAACTCCAGTCTAAGTGTCCTTCCTTTACATTGCATATCTTTACGATTTTTGCAAGTTCTTGAACATGTCCGGTAGTTTTTAATTAGTCCCGTGTGTATGTAGCTCAAAATGTCATTATGCACCTCAATTTTGAGGCTAACAGGTAAACCAGGGATAAGCAATAACATATAATACTTGACGATATTCTGGCCTTATGATATAAATTAATTAAGATTATTGGTGATATATTGACAATTTAAATAAGTAGGTAGGCCTATTTCGTAATTCTTCGCCTCGGAAATCCTCATCTATCACCGTTGCCGAGTTAGGACATCGGACAGATACAAAAATACTATACTGATGAGCTACATTTTGTTTAATAAGCTGATTATTATTGATTTATTGTGTTTAAATCACTATTGTGAGCCTACAAATTGTTTGCCTGAGCACAAGGATTCCGAAAAAGTATAGTTTGCCTACTTCCGATGTTTGGTTAGCGAGTTATGGGGTAAAAAGTAAAAAGGTCGTTGACCTTTGCATATCGGGTCAAAATTTAAACTTGCTCCGATTTTGAAAAATGATATCTCAAATTGTTCGTCTGATTGCAAGGGTTTCAGAAATGATAGTTTTTACCACCTAGAGTGTCTGTTGTACCTTTACTTATAAAGGGGTCAAAAGGTCAGGTACTATTAGGTCAGTATACTTGGACCTTTTGACCTACACAAAATATTCCCGGTGGTAAAAAGAAATTATATTTCTGAATCCTTGTGATCATACGAACAATATGAGATATCAAATCGGAGGCAAGTTATATTTTGACCCCATATGCAAAGGTCAACGACCTTTTTACGTTTGACCCCATAACTCGTTAACCAAACATCGGAACTAGGGCACACTACTTTTTCGGCATCCTTGTGCTCAGGCGAACAATTTGGTAGGCTTCTTAGCTTAATTAAAGCCATTTGAATTTTTGGATCCCTGTATGGCGGTCATTTTGGAATTTGCGCTATTAAAGGACATTCCGGTCACTTTGAGAAATGCATGGGAGCTCATTTTCTTTTAAAATGGTTCTAGTTGACAAATTCACAAAGAAACCAAGGTACATGTAGGAAGAAAATGGTCACGGAATCCAAGATTATGACTCTACTGGTTCAATGGGCCGTGAGACACATTTTGCAATTGCTCCTGATGTGTGTTGAGTGAGTGTAAATAATTAGGCACTATATACTGATTAACTTGTAGGCTACTAAAATTAAATTTAGTGTGGGGGTGGCACTCAGATTAAAACGTGGATGTTTTTTAAGCTAACACGAGTATGGAAACTTGACTTTATACGAAGTTGAACCCCCTCCCCCCCCCCCCCCCCCACCCCCCGAATTTTCAATGTTTAGTCAATTGTCTATATTGGAGTGGGAGGAATGGGTATATCACTGGGGTTATATCCTCAGAGTCCCAAAATATTCGCAACATTCAAATGGAACCAACCCCCCCCCCCCCCCCCCCCCCCCCCCCACGGGTCTTTACCTGTAATTACCGCATTTGGGGCGAGAGTGGCATTCCTGTGATCGGAAGGGGGAGGGGGAATGTACATGCATTACCCAGATTTTATTTTGAATATCAAATCTTAAGATATGGTTACGGGGTTTCTCCTATATATTAAGGGGGTGTGAGTCCTTTTAGCGGATTTCCTCTTTTTCAATCATATTCGAGCTGAATTTCAGCCTATTATTCAGCCATGTGCCATTTCATCCTAATTGCATTCGGTTTGTCCTCATTTTTGTCTGTTTTCATCTTTTATTTGTGGCCTCACTCTCACACCGGCCTGCATATTGAAGGTGTTCCCAGTAAATTAAAACGACGACTTCCAGGCTAATTCGCCTACTTGTTAGAGAAGGGGTCCTCTGTCCTGTAATTTGTACAGCTATTGTTGAAGAGGGGGCCAAGTGCGGGAGTCGAGTCCCTGTAATTCGTACAACTATATTTTGTAGGATATCCCTTCCCCCTCCCCTTTTTAACTTGGGGTGGGGGTGGTCAATGTGATCATCCCCTGATTTTTCATATAGTATAGTGTATGTGATGGCAACTTTTCAATAAAATATGGTCAAAAGTACACACCAAATCGCACCAACGGTCCGAAATCAGCGTTTGCCCAGCACTCTCTGTAAATGTCATGGACGTATGGATAACTCAAGTTAGAGCCCATTGTTTGACCCCTCCTACTTTGCATGTATCGTCTATGTGGAGCGCATGGTGTATAGGCCTATCCTCCAGCACGCGGTATCATAAACTCAAAACCGCCCAATGGGGAATTTTCCTAACATTCCCTGTAAACTTCAATTAATTCGAATAAAGCAGACGACATAGATAACCCTTTACGGGGCTTATTCGTAAGCTGTAGGATTTTTATGGCAGACGATACAAACGGCGCCACCAACAAAGGGACAATCGCACCCCGGGTTCTGACGCTATACCGGTCCGTGCTCAATCGGTGCAGGTGGGGTAAATTACGAAAGCGACAAGGTTTCTTGTCGCCTTGGGGTATGAATAGACGTTAAAAGCCATTTTTATTCAATCGAGATGTTTTAAGATCGTTTTTAAATCATGTTATCCACCATGGCGCAAACATTTCTTTAGACAAGTATATTAGTTTTTAAAATCTGACCGGAATTGGCAACAGTATCTCAGTATTACTGACTTCTAATTTAAAAGGGGGTGTGGACTCTCAGGTACAGCCTCCGTTAAACTGCCGTAACTTCTTCAATATTTATTTAATCTTTATATAAGTACAGTTTTTTGCAGAAAAGGGTTCAATGAATCCAACCATGATAATGAAATAGACCATTTTGGAGAAAATTATAAAAAACACTTTTTTTGACCCATTTTAGGTTTGGAAAAGATAACTCTAAATATATTTTGTCAAATGTTGTCATACTAGTTTTATAATAATCCTGATAACATTTCCTAGGGTTTTTTTTCTTCAATATCTTATTTATTTTTTTAGTTATAGACCAAAAAGTGCCAAAACATGTGATCCCCCCCCCCCCCCCCCCCCCCCCCCCCCCCCCCCCCCCCCCCCAATGTGATTTTCATGTTTTGGCTCTTTTATGTCTATAATTCAAAAAATAAATAAGATATTAAAAAAAAACACCCCTGGGAAATGTTATCAGGATTATCATAAAACTAGTAGGCCTATGACAAAATTTGACAAAATATATTTTGAGTTATCTTTTCCAAACCTAAAATGGGTAAAAAAAAGTGTTTTTTATAATTTTCTCCAAAATGGGCAATTTCATTATCATGGTTGGATTCATTGAACCCTTTTCTACAAAAAAAAACTGTATATATTTATAAAGATTAAATGAATATTGAATAAATTACGGCCGTTTTACGGAGCCTGTACCTAAGAGTCCATACCCCCTTAAGACGCCTGTTGGGCGTCTTGGATTTATTACCGACTTATGAATAATGAGCGGCAAGTATGAATCTGACTTTGATCAGAGGGTTGACCAGAATCTGACTTTGATCAGAGGGTTGACCAGCTTCCAGGTCTAGTACTTAAATGGTCTAAAGCATACGACATGTGAAACATCTGCCTATTGTTGAGATTTGGTTCACAGTATAGCGCACTCTACATGTATATGATCATTCATATGCGATAGGCAAGCAGTGAAGCGTAAACTGTCAACCATTCGTTGTGAATCAATATTCAGACAATGTGACTATTCATTAGTCCGGGTCAACGTATCACAACCGTCGTCCTTGCCAACTTATCTGATTACAATATTCATTAGATGCAAATAGCGAAGCCATCCACAATTTCGTATTTGGTTCCTCGTTAATATTATTTTCAAATAAACAATTCTGAATGTTTCGTGTCATAAGAACTAAATTCTGTCATCAAAGCATATCAGTGCCACTCTAAATCATAATCAGCTTTTTTTACCATTTATGTACTATTTCTGATCCGAAAATCATGTTTTGAGCCGATAAAAACCATCACGTCTCATGTTGTCTGGTTTGCTACGAACATGATAGTGCGCCCCCTAACGAACCTTCACATGGCAATTAACGTATAGGTAGGCGGGCTTGACCTTTTCGAGATACTTTTCCCATAGATATATAGTCCCTGGCATATATAGCAGACGTCAACGTTCACCGCGACTACACACAGGCTCAGGGTATAATATAGCGCCATCTGTCTGTAACTTGCCAATTGGAAGCTACATCCGGGAACTATATCCAACTTCGTGGTTCTCACATTTTGATCGCTAATGGCGGTTGTAATTGAAATTTACATGGAATTGCTTGGAAAATTCCTGAAACATTGTGCGTTTTCGAAAAATATGATAAAACTTACGAGCTGTTTTTTTGTGTACAAGCCTGAAATATTATGTGCAATTAGCAAATTTTCGATTTTTTTTGGTTTTAGAACGCAAAATTTCCAAAGAATTGGGGCTTTGGAACGCAAAATTTCGCGATTTTTTGAAATTTCAGTAAAATTGGGGTCTTAAGAACTGATGCAGGCTCAAAAAGGTGGTCATATTAGAGCTATGTTCCCGTCAATGGTTCAATATTTGGGAGCTTTCGGTTTGCACGACGGACGCTTTTACGACGGTAAAACATAACGTGTCTCTTAGGTGTCATTTTACCGTCGTAGAAGTGTCCATCGGTCGATATCTATTGTAACCCATAGGGCCACAATGAAATAAATACCTGTATACAATCAACGCAGGACCATTCTGGGAATGAGATTTGCAGAGTTTAAAATCGTGTTTTGGTTAAACACGTCGTTTAAAGGATTAACTCACGTTTATAAAAAGTTAGACACGCGGTTAATTAAACATGGTTTAAAGCTAAAACCGTGTTTAGTACGCGAGTACGGCCAATAATGTTTTGGCCAATTAGCTATGCCCAATTATAAAAAGGTTTTGGCAAAATGGTGAATTAAGGTTAAGTGATACACTGAAAACTAGCATAAATAGGATAAAAGTTGATTGAAAGGATGTTTTTATACGTTTTTTCAAACCACTCTAGATATGTAGTGAAACACATTATACTGTAAGAATATTTTGTTTCAAAATCGGTGTCTAAAGCGCAAACATGATATTGAAAGATTGAAAAGTATTATTGAGTCAAAGATTAGAGATGACGAAAGCTATTTCTAATGTATAACACAAAACAAGTAAGCAATTTTGTAAACGAATAGTAGGGTCACGCGTTATGAACTCGCCTCCCAATAGGGTGGTGCCGTTACATTTTTTAGTTTCATGCTGTCATTTTCCTCAAATATTTTTAAAACCACAAAAGCTATCTCAACAAATTTGGTATCATTTTAAAGCCCTAATAACAAGCTATCTGCCTACAAAATGGCATTGGTATAGCTAATACAGAATGGGAGATACAGCTGTTTGATGTTTGGGGACCAGGGGTGGTGCTGGAAGGGGTGCTTCTGGAAGGGGTGCCGCCTGTACAAACTCAATGGGGATAATCCCATGTTTTGTTCTTTTTACAATAACTAGTCATCCCCTAATGTTACAAATACCATTCTGGTCTCATTTTAAAGGATAATTAGTAGTCTTTAAGTATGTAGTTCAACAGACTTGTCAACTATTTGTAACAACTAATTAATTATGGATAAGACCATGAACATCAGCTTTCTTCCTATGCGCTACACAGTCAACATGAATAATCAGCCTCAATTTACCGGATTTATAAAAATGACTATAACAGAAAAAGTTTTCAACCTATGATAGCAAAAGTATACATTTTTGGAAAGCTTGTAACTAGAGGAATTCAGAAATGCAGTTTATATCAGGGAAGGGCTCATTCTTAAACAAATATTTCTGAAAATTCTAAAAATATATAAAATAAAAATTGGAGATATTCATTAGCCGGTATAATTACCATACCGACGTAGTGACTTTGACAATTATATATCATCTAATGGGTAATTTCATGAGGAATTCAAATATGTAAAGTAAATAATGATAGGGGTGGGTATAAAAAATATATGGATCTCAAATTAAAAATTAAAACCTCTGATATTTTCCCGAACATTTCCGATCATACCATTTTAGTTCTTGGTCGTACTATAATTTCAATGGCATATTTGGTTTCCTCATGCAATTTCCCTTAAAAAAATTGTATACTTTTACTACCTTAGGGGGGTATACAAGCAAATATAAATGTGTAAAGTTAAAATCATGTCGTGAAAGCCAAAATCCGTGTGTAACGCGAAAGGAGGCGAGCTTAAAACACACGACCATAGAAAGGATTTATTTAAGGATGCAGCCCTTCTTCCTAGATCATATGGATGTTGTTTACATAAGGTGTATTCTCTCTCCCTTTTCTTGTCTTGCCATGTCTGTATTTGTTTTGTTGTCTCTTGTTTACCCGTCGCATTGGTTTTGTTTTATTGTCTTTATATAATTTCGTATTAACATGTTAGCTTTAAAGTGTATTTTGGCATATAGATTGGTATGCTGCACACCAGCAATCTAATAAAAAAGGGAACAAAGTGCTCATTCTTTCCTACAAGTATCTTCAACTTACCAGAGAAAATTGGAGGGAAAATATCACCATGATAATAAGCATTAGGTTGAACGATTGGTCTGAATAGAGCTCACTTATATCATATTAATTATAAAAAGATTGAATATTATTTTGATTTTAACTCGAGCAATATTACGCAAACCGTGGAATGACATGACTAAATACGGGTATAGCTACAGCTCGAAGAAAAAATTGTGAACTTGGTTTCACCTTTGACTACGCTGAGTGTACGTTTATTACTAATGTGCTCATTATAATCACAAAAATAATAATCATAAGAATATAACTGTAACATTTCGTGACCTGAAAAGACATTTGACTGACATTTCACCTTTTTGCTTATCTTTTCAATTTGATTTGTCATCTCACAAATGTCTCATTGACCTGGCATAGTCACACTTTATGTTTCAACCTAGATATCCTAATTTGTATAAATCATGTTTTCTTAACCCTAACCCTACCATATCACCACAAAATACAACGACTGCGCACGTTGGTGCCACCCGGCGTGGAAGTTTTTCGATGAAAAAATGGACCCAGCCCATAAAGTTGGCGCAATATACTGCGCCAACTAGCCTTAACACCCGTGGTGTAGTGGGGAGTCGTTCGCGGCTGGTGGAGGTGCCTGGATCAAATCCCGGGGGTATCTGGGGATATTTTGGTCAATTGTCCACGTTGAAAAAACAGATCTGAAAAAAGTGTGGGGTAGAGTTGGGGTAAGTCTTTTCATTTCATCATTTAAAGAGTACCTTTTTAGCTGCGTTTTGTTTGATTAAAAACAATTTCAAGGCAACATATCTACTTCACCCATTTAATAACACCAAACTCTTATTTTCACATTTTCGATACCATGCGAATCAAAACTGGAAAGTGACATTCCCATATGGGACATATGTGTGTGAATATTGTCTATAACGACGCTTTAAGAAACTTTTTGTCAACATCCTGGGATGTTGACATTTGAATTCAGATTTAGGTCTTTTGGTAGAGTCTATGAATTGCTTTCTCATGTATCTTTAATCAGTATTTGTACCCAGATGGCTTTAAAATGTATATTAGATCTGGATATGAAAATCTGAACACATATGTTGTTACAATTGTGGAGAAATGGTTTAAATAATATAAAACAAATGATAGAGTTTTGTAAAATCTGCGACATTCGTCGTGTTTAACTAAATTTAGTGGATTTGCAAATAGAACGGCAACTTTATACAATTTTGCGAGCAGAGACGGTTACGCTGGTTCCCTGCACTGATGGTCTTCCCACACACTGTCCGACACATATTAATTACCGGGGTCCAAGCGTGATTATTATGGGATAACAACGTGGTGGAAATAAAAGACGATGATTTCCACTCGATAGAAGGACGCTGGTTTTCAGTTTTAAATATGGCTCCCAATTTTAAATACGATTCGTATTTAAAATTGGGAACCAGGAATTATAACGTCATTCTATCGAGTGGAAATTATCGTCTTCAGGTGGCAAGCCGCGATTATGGAATGGATTTCTTGGAAGCTACTGTACTATTTTCCGAAGCTGGCGATGCGGGTGGCGATGATAGCTGGTATGATGGCTGGGATGCAAATGTGTTAAATAAACCTTGATTCTGCTGCGTAAACAAGCACAGAGTAAACATGAGTCAGACGATGGAGGGTTCCAGAGAGAAAAGTGGGCCCAGCATAAAAACAAAGAGTTTTTGTTAAAATACATCATACACATGTCTAAATCTTCTTTTATCATATTTCCTTTGTCGTCTGTTAATTTCATTTTAGGATGTTGACCAGTTTTTTGTAAATACCTTGTTTAAATAGCTGAAGGATTTGATCGTTTTTTAAACCCAATGTTTTAGTTTTCCCGTTTTCAATTGAAAATAATAAGATTTCAAACTAACGATAGGACTAGTCCGAACATAGAACTGATGTCACTGATGTCGGAGACGCGAACGGAAGGCTCGTACCCGTGAGTTCGCCGCAAGCAGCTTCTTTGTTCCAGTTCTAGCACGAACAATATTATCGAAACAGTGGCGTATCTGGGTCACTTGTCAGGGGGTAAAGGGTATTGTTCCCGGTGAAAACCGGCCCGACCCTATATGGTGCCGGAAAAATAGCAGGGCTCTCTATTTCACTGATGGTGTCGCATGATACGCGCGCGCGTAGCGCGATAATTCTTAAAAACATATTGACACGAATCTGGGGAATCAAGGTACAATTTTTTTGAAACGAGTTTTTTTAATCTGATAATTGATATTCCTGGACAACTGCGCGTGTAGCGCTCAAAAATTAGCCATTTTATACAACAAGGACCAAATTGTCAATTAATTAGATAGAAATTAGTAGTAAACCCCTTAGATTTTAGCCCAGTAGTTTGAGCTGCAAGGCATTCCTGGTCAGTGCCCCTGCTCCAACCTGCGCATGCATCCCCGATTGCACTACTACCGGTAATCGATAATGTACCCGTAGCTTGCAATACCTCATATTAAAGAAGATAAATTTTTCAACAACTTTATAATTTAATATTTTAGGTAGGATATATATTTTCAGAGTTAAAAGCCCATTTATTACCTGTATAGTTTACTTTTTTATGACTGTATAGTTTTCTCGTTGCGCAATTACACTGAAAAGCTTGTTTTGTAATGTTTGGGAACGTTAAAAAGACGAATGAGCGATTCAAGTCACTTAAAAAGGTCTAAGTATAGGAGTTCAAATTTGTATTTATTCTTAGACGAATTCTATAGGTACAATACGTATATTGTCACGAATTCACGCATTTATCTGATTGAGAATTCCTACCTGGCCAAATTGTACGGCCTTTAATCTTGATATCAAAAGTCGGAATCAATTACAATTGCATTTGAACACGTTTCAATCTGCAGAAAGACAGATCTGCTATAGAATTAGGAACCTGTCAAATTAGTTGATCATACCTAAACACTTCATTAATTTATGGATTAAGATCGGATATGACACTGACCGCTATTAAGGAGCTTCGACCAAAACTGTACAGTAACACCATTCGATCGGTCATTTCACTCAAGCATGTTGTTTTAAGACTTGTTTGTAAACACTGAAAAATGTACACATGTGAAGAGCACCTGAATCAGGCCCGTAAGACACTTTTTTCAAAGGGGGGGGGCGTTTTAAAAATGTTAAAAAATGTGAGTCAAATATGCGCGCGTAGCGCGCGAACATTTTCGAATTCGCACCTATTGTTTGCACGATCGAGGTACATTTTGGCTCTAAATAAGCTTGTAGCAAAGAATATTGCATTTTGGGAAGACAAATGCGCGCGTAGCTCGCAACATTTTTTCATCTGTGTACAAATTTTCCGGGGAAGATTTTCAAAGGGGGGGGGGGGGGGCGATCGCCACCATCGCCCCCCCCCCCCCTTCTTACGGGACTGTGAATTTCCTGCGGTGATAGGGCATGTGGCGCCCTAAGATAATGTTTAAATTAGCGTTTGTTGTATTTCTTCCATCCGTGGTTTAGGGGCTACCATATAATGTAACGAGTAAACAAGGGCTATTCAAAGCGCATACGCTCCAAATTTATTATCAATTTGAAAATACCGATTTTCGAAAATGCTATAGTCTAAAAATATATTTTTAAACCTGCTATATTATAACATTTGAATTCAAGATTCCATAAATAACTTCTAAAAGTAACACATAACAACCCTATAAATGTGGTAAACATTTTTCTAAAATGCATGCAGGCCTACCGTTTTAACCGTATGAATCTACATTCAAAATTGCTTTGGTGTGTGAAATGAGATGCTTAATAAATTAGGTGTTTCAATACGCGTTTCATTCAAATTCGTTTCAAAAGAGTTTATGCTCGAGGGCTTAAATATGGACTGAATGTACATGTACCTTGTTGGTACAATTAGTTTAGTTGTCATTAAATTGCCGTTTGTCCAGTAAATTGTAATTAAACGAGTCAATTTTGATAGGATCAAATTTATATAAACTGTTTCATGTTTACCAAGACTTAACTTGGTTTAAAGTGTTGACAGAAAGGGGTCAAAGGTCATGTAGGGGTCATTAGAGGTCAATTTTTGTACACCCCATGTTACCCATAACATTATTGTCACCAAGCTGGTTTGTAATGACCTTTGACCCCTTTCTGTCAAAACTTTAAACTATTTATTGCTGTTTTGGTGAATAACGCAATCTGAGGCAATCCGAGGATCAATCAATGGCGGTCAATCTGAGGATCTCTACAATGGCGGTCTGTGGACAGGTAATAAAAAGTGGGAGAAATGTGTGACTTCGCACAGTGTCTTTTTAAAGATGTCTGAAGGGTCACATATTAAAAAAAAGTTTCTGGCTCCTTCACTTCTTAGTGATGTCAAGAACTTTTTGATACCCCCTCGTATATCATGTATAATGTATATCATCAATATAAACAATATTTTGAGAAATCTCCCGGATCTCTCAATGCCCCGTTAAGGTACTCTCTCACCTGAAATAAACTGATCTATCGAGGAGGAGGAGGAGGAGGAGGAGGATGTAAGGATCTGCTTTAAGCAATTCGCATAGCGTAAAGTGAACTTGGGTGCTTTATTAAACGCGCAAAGCCTTTCAAAATTAATATGATGCATCAGATAGTTGTACGGAGTATGCTCAGTTAAAATCTATGGAAGCCTTCATTCAAGGTCACCTTTAGTCAATCACAGTAGTTGTAAACACGGTGAGCACCGGTGGGAAATGCAAAGACGAAATTAACCTAGATTACAATTAACAATAGGTTTCAAAATCGAAGGCATCGTTTTATTTAGAATGGCCAAAGGAAATATAAAATCTCACATTTGCAAACTGATATTTGACTGCACATAAGATGATTGTTTTTTAATTGCACGGTTTGAATTAGATTGTTTGATCATATAAAGTTCATGTGGTAGTAAATTAGGCTATATAAATTTCCAATTTTTAATTTGAAAACCCTTGATTTGGGTGATTCTAAATTAAACTTCCTGCTACTATACGAGTTGGTATAGCCTATCGATATAGACTGTCCATCGGAAAGGATGTAATAAAATGTCAGATATTCATTAATACAGAAACCATTTTTGTATGCTTTGCGTTATACCAGTTTTTAGAATAAATACCCATGTTTCGATTCCCCAAGAAACAAAGATAATGTCAGTTTATCTGTCTTCTATCTTCCAATATCTGATATACAATGTACATACGTGTGTATATGTATTGCTATTGGTTCAAATTGACGTAAGTCACTATATTCAGAAATTACATCATATTTCTCCATTTAGAAATCTCAAAAATATAAAATGCCGAGAGTCGGTAATTCAATCAAGACGCCCCTTGGAACTATTTCAAGGCAATACCACTATTGCCAATATGATTGTACAATCGCGTCGTTATTCATTAGTGCTCAGAGAACCTTCAATCTGATTGGTTAAAATCAATGACATCAGTTGCTAAAACTGTACAAAGACATCATTGCCTTCGGCGCGGAACCCCGGCGCGGAACACTCATTAAAATAAATTTGAAAAGGAATCCCCATATGCAATGATTGTTTACAATCGTTGTGTTGCCGTTACTCATGCGCTGTGGTGATGTACAAGTCCTTGTGTAGAAGGTTACACGGGATGACCTTCCAATGCACATGTCTTCAAATAAACATCAACCTTCATTACTCACGAGACAGAGAAGTTCTCTGTATCACGAACATGTCATCGTGTTCTTCCGTCTTGAGATGCTTATGTTTAGAATCCGCTAGTAATCCTCTCGAATAGCAGTTTAAAAGATGATCAAAGTATCATCGAGTAAACAAACCATGGATTGGATATTCCAAACAATAACAAATTCTATAAAGTGGTAATCGAGAGATGTAAATGTAAAGATTTAGATGCCGGGATTTGTTAATGAAAAATCATAAAATCTACCTACCATGAAGTTTGCTGCCCATCTTTTGATGTGCAAGTCTTATCTTTTTGATGAGCAAGTGCTATCTTTTTGATGTGCAAGTCTTATCTTTTTGATGAGCAAGTGTTATCTTTTTGATGAGCAAGTGTTATCTTTTTGATGAGCAAGTCTTATCTTTTTGATGTCCAAGTGTTATCTTTTTGATGAGCAAGTGTTATCTTTTTGATGAGCAAGTGTTATCTTTTTGATGAGCAAGTGTTATCTTTTTGATGAGCAAGTGTTATCTTTTTGATGAGCAAGTGTTATCTTTTTGATGAGCAAGTGTTATCTTTTTGATGTCCAAGTGTTATCTTTTTGATGAGCAAGTGTTATCTTTTTGATGTCCAAGTGTTATCTTTTTGATGTGTAAGTCTTATCTTTTTGATGAGCAAGTGTTATCTTTTTGATGAGCAAGTGTTATCTTTTTGATGAGCAAGTGTTATCTTTTTGATGTCCAAGTGTTATCTTTTTGATGAGCAAGTGTTATCTTTTTGATGTCCAAGTGTTATCTTTTTGATGAGCAAGTGTTATCTTTTTGATGAGCAAGTGTTATCTTTTTGATGAGCAAGTGTTATCTTTTTGATGAGCAAGTGTTATCTTTTTGATGAGCAAGTGTTATCTTTTTGATGAGCAAGTCTTATCTTTTTGATGTCCAAGTCTTATCTTTTTGATGAGCAAGTGTTATCTTTTTGATGAGCAAGTGTTATCTTCTTGATTGTTGATGCGCAAGTCTTATCTTTTTGATTGCAAGTCTTATCTTTTTGATGTGCAAGTTTTACCTTTTTTATACCCAAGATTTAGATGCCGGGATTTGTTAATGAAAAATTATAACCTACCATGAAGTTTGCTGCCCATATCTTTACCTTTTAAATTAATCTTTTTTTATATGCAAGTCTTCTCTTTTTGATGTGCAAGTCTTATCTTCTTGATGCGCAAGTCTTATCTTTTTTGAAGTGCAATTCTTATCTTTTTGATGTGCAAGTCTTATATTTTTATACGCAAGTCTTATCTTTTTGTTGCGCAATTCTTATCTTTTTGATGTGCAAGTCTTATCTTTTTGATGAGCAAGTCTTCTCTTATTGATGTGCAAGTCTCATCTATTCGATGTGCAAGTCTCATCTATTCGATGTGCAAGTATTATATTTTAGATGTGCAAGTCGTATCTCTTTTATTGGCTAGTCTGATCTTTAGGTGTAATAAAACAACGAGTGAAAAAGTTGTATCAAATACCTTTTAAATATTGTATACATAATTGGGTCGGTGAATTCATGCAATGATTTAGTTGTTCAAAATATTTGACGGATTTGAATTAACACCAAAGCGGGTTTTTTCTAAAGATGTTTTTATATATCATAACATATAGTATTGGAAGCAAATTGTTGTCGCTACAGACTACTAATGTAGTACCCGTATTAAATACCGCGCTTTTCAAACCTGCGATTCATACAGGTGCGATCGAGACAGACATAGCACACGTTTTCTACAAAATTTCAATAGAGACTATCATCCCTACTTTTAACCGTCTCTGGGTCAATACAGGCATGACACATGTCACTTTTATATTCAAGAGGAGAGAGGAAACTTGAACATTTTATTTAAACAGGGGGTCATTCGATAATGAGTCCTATGTCGACGGGTCCTGTGTTCGAATTATATTAAAACAATCGCATTGGCTGTATGATTTCTGTGCACTAATATAAACACAGCCTTTTTTTCTTTTACATTTTTTATTCATTTCTTTTTGTTAAATGATAGTCTTTATTTGTTATGTTTCTCATTACATATATTTATTTGTCGAATTATTATTTTCATAATTATATGTTTCATAATTTGATTATCGGTAGATTGCAATCATTAATTTGACATTCCATCCAGCATCTTACACATTGTTGGCACTCAATTATGTTATGGTCGAGCCACTGCGACGATCCTTGTCCTCAATTACTTTGACCCGACTTTCATAAACCGCAAAAGTGAGAAAAACCCATTTTTCTTGCCAAAAAAGTGTTGGCGAGATTTCATACTTATGACTATTTTTGTTGGCAAGTTGTTCAGGAAACTGCTGCGGCAACAGTCCGTTATATGACCATAGAATCTGTCAAGCAATCGACTATTTTATAAGTCATCCATAGGTATTCATGTTAATTAACTCGTTGACACGCTCGATCCTGCAACACCGTTGTAGAGGTTTGACTCCGGAAGTACTTAATTTGTCCCAAGGAACAACATAGATTCATAGGCTACATTTTATACTTGATGAGGATTCGAGAACAATGCATAGATAGGCGTGATCATAAACTTTTGAAAATAAAAGTATCTTTTCGAAAATGGAATACATGGAAACAAAGTACTTTACAATAAAAAAAAATATGGTTCAACCATGTCTGCAGGCTGAATTATAAAAAAGTTATAACCAAAAGTAGTTTGCCTCATATTGCTGAAAACTGGTCAAGTCATGCACATTTTTAACCATTTTAGGTAAAAAATTGCTTACTTTCATGATGTCAAGTTGCTTGTGTGGGGTTATTGAGACATCAGTGAATACATCGCAGCCCACTTCGTACTACTTCGCTGGATTTAAAAGAGGTAAACATGGAGTTTACCACATATTTCGGCTACCAAATTTTAAAAAAAAAAATTCGCCCTCTGTAGTCAATGATATGAACATCCTTAGCATAGAGACTCAAACATGCATTTTTTCACCTTTTAAGCCACCATTCAAATGTTGATAATCGAATTTTCACCGAGTTTATACTTACATTGAATTTACCAGTTTGTGGTGGAGTTTTCTAAATTTCTCATTTGCATCTCATTTTTCATGGTCGTCTTCAAAAGCCTATGGACATTTTAATTTGTCACCTCAATATTCAGTTTATTTGTCACCTCATTATGTGAGTTACCGCGCTATTTCAAATCTATAGTGATCCACACGTGTAATACGTCTAAATAACCTGAACACGCTGTAGTATGGAATGTTTACCGATACAGACTGTGATAGATTTCTAAAAATGATAACGTATTTATATTGCTAGAATGTTAGCATTTCATAAGGAGTATGCCACTCAAAACCTGAATACATGTAGTGACCTGCTTCGACACATACAGCCGAATGCACCAAACTGGCGTAACTTAATAGGGAGGTAAGCTACCTCCTTAGTAGTTATGCCCTAACTGTAGCGTAACTTACTAACGATGTAATTCTGAGAGCATAACTGGCGAGTAACACCAGAATAGACTAGCGAGGTAAATATCCACAGTAATCATGGTAATCAGCATTCGTCCTCTTACAAAATTAATTGTCGCATACCGGTATGTCAAATGTTTAACTGTAATTTACTGTAAAATTTTGACGTGAATGTTCCTCCGTAATATTTAAAATGTGTCGTCACTCGCTAGGTCATAGGTGAGTGTAAATAAAGAATCACGCGTACGTTGACTCGGCCCATGACGCCATTTTGTGGCCAAAAATGTCGAAGTTGTTTACCATGTTTACCGCTTTTTCAAAAATAAGGACTATTATGACATTACAAACACATTTTGGGCGAGGGGATACAAATATTTCACAAAAAAAGCACAATTTTAATGACAAACGCAAGCATCCGATGGAAACAAGTAGTTCAATGGTATATACAAATATAACACATCTCTCAACACAAATACTTCAGTGGCTTGGATGCCTTGTCCTTCGATTGTATACACAGAACCCGGTTCGATCCACACGCACTTCACGATATGCTTCTTCTTCTTTTTTACCCTTCCATTCAAATTAATCTTGAAACTTTGGCAAATAAAACAATAATAAGTTTATTTATTAATTTTAATATTTAGTCATTATTTAAAATCCTTGGACAATTAGTACATTTTGGTAAAATATGACCCACAATCGGTGCGATTAGTGTTGTGAATGGGCAAAAGGAATTGTTCTCACCACAGATAGACACCCACTATGCATGGAAGCGCAATTGGTCCTGCCGCATCAGCGATTCATCCTCTCCAATGTCCACAACAAATTTACGCCACTGCTACATCGATTGACTTGTGGCATAAAACGTTATGCCCCAACATACTCTTTGGTCAGGTCAGGTATAAGATTTAGCGTAATTTACTCGCCAGTTACTAGCCTAGTAGCTTACCCCGGTTTGGTGCTCTCAACATTTTGGGTTACGCCTCAGTTACTACCGAGGTAGCGATATTCTTCAGCTAATCGCCATTGGTGCACTCGGCCGAAAAACAATGTATGATATTCAAAGTTCATGGTTTGTGCTTATATTTAATATAAATTGAAACACAAATGTTCAGACGCGGTTTTTTATGAACACACATATCAAATGTGTGTTTCAATTCACATTGAATTGTGTTTAGGTTATTTAAAAAATCGTAATACACGTGCGGATAAGGCCAAAAAAGGCTGGTTTCCGGTAGTGCGCGCGCATTTCACCGAGACGCTTGATTCTTGCGCATTTTTCATAGAAAAAAAAGGGGAAAATCATTGTTAGGACGCAATCTTTTGTCAAAATACGGCAAACACGAAACTGAAAATCCGCGGCGAAAATCACATTTTAGCGAGCATAAGCGTAACAAAAATGCAAAGATTTGACTAAATAAAACCATTTCAATTGAATCTCCACTGTGAATTTGAGCAACAGCAAAAAACACCCGCATTTCGCATTTGATTTTACAGGCTTGCTACTGGAAACAAACTTGCTGGGTTTTTTGGCTTCAACACTGGATCCAAAATAGCGAATAATGAGGACGTACTACAAAACTAGATGGTGATTATCGATTGGCCTATTAACAATGCCGTAGCAGACATGGGTCGCTGCACTTAATGAGGCACTAACTGTCTGAGGACCATAAAGGTCAGGCTCTGCGCAATGCTGGGTCATTTTTTTCTTTTCACGGGAAGTTGCTGCTTCTTCGAAGATTTCCGATTTTTTCCGAATAGAATTGGTCACTTTAGACCGCTTTCTAAAAATCAAATATTGTTACTTTATGACTATATGAATTGTATAATTCTTGATTTATAAATCGTGGTGAAATATTCATATTACATTACGCTACAAGGCCCGCTTAGCAGCGCTATAAATTGCTGCCCTAAAAACCGGCAACAAATTTAAATATTCGCCTTCCATCAAAGGTGGTTGCTATATGACATAATTCTCGTGTGCAACCAACCGGCAGTATTGCAACACCCATTGAGTAGTTTAAACGCATTAAGCGTGGATGTAATTTGCAACATAATGGAAACTCACCCATGCAGTTATCAAGAAGTACCGTCGTACATGCCCCGAATTTAAATATGCAACCAGGAAATCCTCTCGTAGTAAGTGATAACAATAGGTTTACTAGACCGAATTAATAGCGCTCCTAAGCGGACAATTTATGTCATGATTGTGTGATATGCAACTCTGGACGTGACCGTTAGACTTCAATATACGAGCGTAAAGCATTGGTGTTTCATGTAGTAAAAAAAATAGAAGTGTTTTAGCATGATTATCTGCTTCAAATATTCACATGAAATGTACAGCTTGTGTGGAGTAGTTCCGTGTGCTCTCTGTACAGGGTGAGTCAAAAAAAAGTTTACTCAACTTCAGCGATTTGTTTAGAAAAAAGTGTTCGTTTGTTTTCACAAACAATTTACTACGATATAAAGACAAATTAATTAGCTTTAATATGAATTTTATTTGGTTTAGATTGGTTGAGGGGAACTTATTTTACGCTGTTTTGAACAAAAGTGACCAATTTAACGTCCGAACACGCTTCCAGATCTTGACCATTATATTTCATAAGATACAACCAATACAAAATTACAATACCGACAGCGAAAGGATCAATTCCTTTGCTATGAAATGATTAAAGTGTGGTAATTGTGTCATAAATAGGCCTTTAAAAAGCTGTCTATTGTTTTAATCTATTAGGAGACAATTTTGAACAAGTCTATTGTCTACTTAATTATTTTATTAAACAAGATGTGTAATGCTTTACATCTAATCCTAGTAAACATTATTAAGCTCGTTAAGCTTGAAATTAAAAACCGTGTTTTTGGTGAAAAAACAGCTCCTGTACAGAAATTGTCATATTTACTACGGTATCATCAAATAGCGTGATTTTTTTTCCAGATGGTAGCAAAGAAATGGCGCAATCATTTACAGTTTTGTTTACCTTGATTTTGTGGTCAGAAATATTTTTTTCAATTTTTTCAATTAGGGTAAACTTTTTTTTGACTCACCCTGTATCATAGACCTAGCACATAGGGATATCCACCTGATATACATTTGTTCCCAGCGACACTACACGAACGGCTGGTTTACTTTACCTTGACGGGACCATACATAGGTATATCGATCGGTAACCAGTCAGCTCCGGAACGAAGCGTCATCGTGGTAACGTGTACCCGTCAATTTGTGCAATCATTGCATTTTCGCTTTTCAACCCTAAATAGTTACATACAAATTAACATCTCAACAAATTGAGTGCAGCCTAGCTACCAAAATTCTTAGCGGCAGCTAGTCCGATGATTGTATCTCACCTTTGACCCCAATATCTCGCAATACAGGTCAAAATACACCTTTTTACCGCGACGAGACTACCATTTTCTAGGCGAGATTATACCATTTTAATTAATTTTTAGGTTAAGTGTGATAATTTTTACATTAAATATAATACTTGTAGTATTATATAATAGTGATGAATGTTTTTACAATATCTCAGAGATAATAGACTTATTTTCAATCTGTGACGGGAGGTCGTTTCCATGCCCGCTCTCTATTGAAATATCAAAGTTATTCGTCACCCAGCTGATCTGAAGACGATTATGGCATTTAATGCGGGATTTAATGCATCGCATGTGTAAACAATTGACGGCAGTGCGTCACTAAATAGCACGCCCTCCAGCCGAACGCGCTCCCGTTCCGGAGCAGACTTGTAACGCGGCTTTCTACACAGAGAATGACAGAACATGCGAAATTTGGCCAAACTAAATCATCTGTTCATTTTATTTTCCTGGACTTGACCCTTTAGAGAAATAAAACTTGCGATTTTTTTATTTTACATATTTAACGAGATGTGGCACATTTATGGAGACAATTTTCAATGTAAACAATTGCATAAAAATGGTGATAGAGTTTTCAATAGTTTAGTTCCTTTACATTTGCAAATAATCAAATCACCTGTATTAATCAATATTAAATCCTTGGCTTCTATAATAATATTGAGATCATAGTAGAGTTGTTGCCTGAAATGTTAAAAAGTGTTGTCGAGGAGGATCTGTGGTTGAAATAAAGCATGTTTTACACCAACAATATTGCGACCTCTCCTATTTCTTCCTAATACATCCAATCGTTACACCCCAACAGATCATAAACAGTCCACACTTTCCCAAACATAATTAACAAACATGCCATTAACCAGGTAAATTCAATCTTTGGTAAGTACAATCAAATTAACACCAATGTTATACCTGTTCTCATTTTCCTGCTAAAAAGCCATTAAAATAAGCCATTTCATTGGTCCTCAGGCAGCTTGTTGTTGCTTGTTCTCCATACCAAGTTCATGAAGTTGGTACATCTTGCTTTTATTCTTTGCTTGTAAAAATGATTAAGGTTTCTAATTAGTTTATATTAATATTAGTTACCGGATCAAAAATGAATGTTTAGGCAATCTAATAACAAAATGAATGGAGTTAGTGTATACTACACATTAACTATATTCATTTTTTTCTTTCTACACACTGTCATGACTGTGAAGTAAGGTATTTCGGGTGTGTGTGTAATTGATAGTCTGATAATATGTGGTGAATTTTTTAACGTATCAAGTTCATCTATATTATTTTCATTTTAATAATACTACCATAACACTTTGTTATTTCCTAAATAGTTTTTCAACAAAGCAAAAACGTACAAGGTGTCCCAAAAATTGGGTCAATAATTGAGAGCTGCTACGTTTTGTAATAATAACAATAATAATAATAATAATAATAATTATAAATAACATTTATACCGCTCCGTTGCCTAGGGATACAAAGCGCAAAACATGAACAATACAACAGCAAAAAGAAATGCACCGACAAAAAGGAAAACAATTAAGGAAACAGATAATTTTTGAGTTTGGACTTAAAACATTGTACACTAGTGGCATTTTTAACAGACGGGGGCAATCTATTCCACATTCACATACATGTATACGTGAGCCACGTAATAAAGTAAGAGTGGAAGTTATTGGATGGTGTTAGAAAAAATTGATCCGCCAAAAGTATACCCAATCAAAGAAAGTGTTTTATAATTATAATTTTAGCTTATAGTAAAAGAAAATAATCAGTCTCAGGGGCCTTATTTTAAAAGTAACCTGACCACAAAAATAAACAGCATGAATTATATTATATCAAATTAAATCTACAACCCTCAGGAATCTGGCTATGGGGGTGCTTTTTGATATAGGGGGTGCATCAATGAAATTTTGGTCCGTTTCCATGGCAACCATCAAATAAATTAATAGTATTTTAAGAAACCATTACATTTTTTAAATCAATTTTTATCAATCTAAAACAATTCAAAGTACCTTTTCTTTCATGATCTTAACTTATGAATATGAACTTTTTCTGAACATGATAAATAAATGCTCTTTTGATTATTATTTTGGTTACCATGGCAACCAAAACGCCTTTTTTGATATTGTTAATAGAAATTTGAAATAGTCAATATCGCCAATTTTGCGACGTTTTCTTTCCCGTCACATTTGAAGAAGGGTGACCGCGCAGGTTTAAACACACGGTCCATGGAAACAAAATGACTTTTATGATTCTTGATTTCACATTTATATAGAAGTATAGTTATTCAATGACAAAATAAGCTGTCCAATGTCCAATGGTTGCATTTGAATATTTAGCTTATAAACAGCATACCTTCCGTAACCGCGGTCTGTCTCACTATCCCGTGTTAAAACGGGATGAGCAGATGAGACAACGTTTCCATATATTCCGCCGAATAATAGTCAAACATGGAAACTGGGCACTACAATTTTAAAAGTAATACAGCCGACGAATTGGTCAAATCCTTTTCGTGGGTGTTAGAATGGAATCACCAAATTAGACATGAATAGATTCCGACGGACGGAAGGCTGTAATTAATGAGTTAACAGGCTATTCAATGTTCATGTTCAATATCTATTTTTATCATATAAGGTTGTTTACGTAAACTTGTCATTGTATAACATTGTGCTGTAGTTTTGAGTTTGAAACATCCCATATGAATTTTGGAAGTGGGGTAGAAAAAATTCCTCCATGCCCATGGAAAAAACTGTTCGACGGGCCCAATCCACGCAACCAAGCCCCATCCCCTTTTTTCTTTTGGGGGGAAAGGGCGAGGGAGTATTTGCAAATTCAAATTACTTATCAAACAACCGATCATTTATGCGCTGTCTGTCCGTCCTTTGAAAACACAAGTTGTTTCTGTTGCCTAGAAAAATTGTATCAACAATATTATATACTTTTTGTGGTCAATAATTTGTTTTTAATTTGTTTTCCCATGTTAAATTAAAGTTTTGACGTCCCAAAAGAACACATGTGAACTTTGACCCTAACTCGAGGTCAAAGGTCAACTTAACATCTGAGTTGGCAAGGATGTCCACCTAGGTTGTATAGGCCTAGTAGGCCTATACAACCTGTATGTAGTATACAATGTATTTTGGTATATATGACTCCCTGTGCCAGCAGACCGGGGCCAAAAAACCATACGCGCTCCCCAGGTACAGATATGTAATTCGCGATCCTTGATTTGGGTTGTTTGTTTTATTGCAGTCCGTGACTAACCCCGGAGAAAAATCAGTCCTTAAATGAAATATGTTGATTTTTGGATATTTCAACCAATATCGGCCGTGATTTCCTGGTGGAACGCTTGAACATGGGATGGTACTGGAACAGTTTACCTTTGATTGCCTTCTGGAACACGGCACTCTGAAGTAATTACAGGCCTATTTCCTGTTGCCAGTGATGAGCAACTTCGTTAATTTAATGTAGTTTTGTGACAATTTTGTCCATATTCTAAGTTGAATGTTTTTTAGTAGGAACCTTCTTTCACTTATATTTTATTCATCGAATATGGGTGTGCATCTTCGTTTTTCATGTTTTTTGTTTGTTCGTTTTGTGTTGACCAGTTTAATCCGATGGTAATACACTTTCAGGTTCTAGTTGAAACATTCAAACCATTTTGTTTCTTTTCTATTTCAATGGGATTGGCAAATGGAAACAGCTTGGTTTGACGCTGATAATTAGCCACTCGCTTAATAAGTTGACATTATGCCCATTCATGAAACTATTTATATCGATGTGTAAATTATTTCCTCTCCTCTGCATTTCAACTATCTTATACTTAATGTTTCATCCTTTCTTATACGATGTTACACATTTCAATTTCCTCAGTGGTAATACATATCGGCCTTTAATAAGACAATCCGGAACCGAAGGTCGCTGAAATTGATTATCACTATCACCGAAACTTAGCAAAGCGCTGTTAATTTGAGAAAAACCACGCTGCTATGGAAACCAGAACGCCGATCGAACCGCACCGCGTGAATAATGTGTTTACGCGATACGCGATCACAGCCGCAGTGCGTGTTCTTTTGGAATTATTGCTTAGTTAGAGTTTACTGTAATAAAGTGCATTTAAAAGAGATTGTTTACAGTATGATAGTGTTCTCTCGCTGTCTTCATATTTTCTAGCTAAGAACTCTGCTTAGCCTTCTCGATATCGGTATCAAAACCTGGATTACCATTATCCATCCAGGGTCCCTTTGTATACAATTTAAGCTCCTTCTAAGGAAGAGTGAATCTTCTCAAGTTTCTAACTCTTCATAGAAAGTTTTTTTTCTAGATTCCAAAGGTTAATCTTACGAATATAGACCCTGTGTCTAATTTGAGAACTGTGTCCTTCTTCATAGAGCTCAATTTCAGGGGAGCTCGTAAATGTTCTTCTTATCCAGGCTTAAGAAGAGTCGAGAATCATTTTTCCTAAGTTCATTTAACTTCTTATAATGACTGCAGTAGAACCTTGAACATGTATCAATCTTTACATTTGCAATTAAAACCAAAAGGGAAGCAAAAATGAAGCAATAGCTTCATTGTACAGTATGGTTAATTACATAATTATTTTTTAATCTTTTCATTTAATTTGTAAATATATTTTTAATAATTAAAAACATCATTATACCAAAATCTATCCAAGTCAATGTCGACGCTCTTATTGAGTGTGTCCAACTGGACAAAGTGTAGGTAACTCGTGGGTATTAGATAAGCCATATCATTCTTGAGAAATGTCCAATTATAAATGGGTTTGGTTGAGCAGAGGCTTTGTCAGTCAAGGTCATGGGTTTACTTTGGCATTAGGCTCTTGGCTTCAAATGTAGGCTCATAAATACTATAAAATGATTGAAAATTTCCCAAATCGAAATCAGTTGTGAAGGAGCCATCATCGTTCTTACTACCAATAAGCTTTTATCGCTTATAATTGGGGTTTTCTTGGAGTTTGAGTTCCAGTGTTTGAGTTCCAGTGTTTAAGTTCTGTTTTCTACATTTCAACATGATGAAAATTGTATTATTGGTTGCTGTTCTTTTCGGTAAGTCTGTCGTAATTGTATTACTATTACATAATATAATAATATTGCTATACAGATATTCAGTTATTGTGAAGGGTGTGATAAATACGTGATAATTAGTCATACAAATCTTACTTGGACTTCTGAACTTCGATGTGTTTCACTGGGCTAAACGGTCTTTGTTGGTTAATAACACGTTATCGAATCAAAGATGATCCAATGTTATATGGCAGGAAAATAATTATATAATGAACATTGACCAGTTTAATTGAACACCGAATTATAATATTCAATAGGCCTACAACTAATTTAAACTGCACATCCTCACCTGTGATTATTTGAAATTCGCGCCCGGTTGTCTGAGTCGAAAATGGGACAGCCATACCCAATATTGCGACGTCATCGTTACTAAAACCGCCTCATACAGGTCGCTATATTATACAAATATACTGCCATGAGAGACTCTGGTTAAAACTATGGGCCCGAGGTGATTGCACTAGTGCTATTTTGCTAAATAGCACTATTGCACTCACCTCGGGACCATAGTTTTAATCCAGAGACTCGAATAAAGGCAGCATATATTTGTTTTATATACGTCATACAGAGGTCGCAAACTGGCTTACAATTGTATATTAGCCTAGCTATAACAGGCTAAAAGTGATATCTTTGAATGTATAAAGTGTGCAAAGGAGAAATTGTTCGGCACACTGGTAAAATGGTTTTACAACAAGTCTTGCTATCATTATCAAACTAAACTCAAGTTAAATCACTTATTTATCGAGCAATAATATAATTGTTTTGATACAAAGTTAAATAAATCAAGAGTTAAATGATAGATAAATAAATAAAAAGAAAACTACAAACGCATGTGCGCCTTTATAATTTATAAAAATTGACTTAACAATGATGTTACACTAATCCACCATCAAGTTTAAAAAATAGAAAAATAAAAGGATAACAAGGAATATACGGGAATCGAACCCGTGATTGCCGATTGCCAACGACATGGCCAACGTATGCACGCCACAGAGATCGACGAGTATAATTGTGATAGTTTTATTATTTAACTATATCCATTTATTTATAACGAACGGATTTTCATTGTGCCATTTTTGCCAAATGTGTGTGTTTCTCTCGCACAAAATGTGTTTGTAATGTGATTATACTCCTTATTTTTGAAAGAATGGTAAAAAACGTTGACATTTTCAAACACAAAAAATAGTGTCATTTATACGGTCCACAATCATTGCTCGACTGAACCATTGTGTCGTGACGTGACGTGTTGCATTATTCATATTACGATCTGTTATACACAGCGAACATGCACCGTTGTGTAATTCTACATTCCCGGCAGAGACATTCTGTTGAAAGGCACAAAAGTGGTCTTGTTTAAAGCATTTTGTTGCAATTCTGAGTTGTGTGGATCGTGTTTCTTTATCAAATTGGCTAGAAATCCATCCATTTTAGAATATCTGAAATTCAAAATGAACTATACACCTGGGAAAGTGTAATGCCAAGGGCATATATTTTGCACGTAAATCCTATACAAAGGTTCAGAAAATCTACCAAAATATGACGTCATAACCATTGCTTCGGGACAAAATGGCGCGGTACCCCCCCCCCCCCTCCCCCCTAGCGCCCGGGGATGCAAATCGTGCGCTCTCTCGCGTCACGCCGCGTGAAACTACCGGTGCGCCATAAATAGTCATCTTGGGAGCCGTAAATAGTACTTTTGGGAGCCATAAATAGTACTTTGGCAAATAGCGTGTTTATTTTTGATCATGTGACCCACTTTTAACCAATTAATCTCGTAACTGCAACTTCATAGCTTCGAACAATATGGCGAAGTCCATACAGGTGATTTGTTTTCTTTCAAAAGCCGATTTTGTCTGAACGCGGCATTTTTACAAACTTTAACCTACGGATGTGGTCTGTCTAATAATAATGCTATAAATATGAGCGCGCGTTACGTAGCCAGATGTACGGAAGCATCTAAGTGCCATCCTACTTGATGACATAGCGAGATAATATATCTTGACAAGTCGACATGAAATCGGTATTATGTCAACATCGTCAGATAATTTGTCTTGCCAAGTCGACTTCACAAAATGTAGATGTCGTCATGGCGAGATAGATTATCCTGTCATGTCGACTTTACAAAAAGAAGATGTCGTCATGGTGAGATAGATTATCTTGCCATGTCGACTTCACAAAAAGGAAAAGACGTCATGGTGAGATAGATTATCTTGCCAAGTCGACTTCACAAAAAGCACATGTCGTCACGGTGAGATAGATTATCTTGCCAAGTCGACTTCACAAAAAGTAGATGTCGTCATGGCGAGATAGATTATCCTACCAAGTCGACTTCACAAAAAGTAGGTGTTGTCATGGCGAGATAGATTATCTTGCCATGTCGACTTAACAAAAATAGGCCTAGTTCATGGTGAGATAGCTTATCCTGTCAAGTCGACATAACAAAATGTAGCTGTCGTCATGGCGAGATAGATTATCCTGGGAAGTCGACTTCACAAAAAGTTGGAAATAATGATTTCCAGTAATATACTTACCTATATTAAAGCAAGTAACGAAGCCATTTTGTTTATGTTCTGCTCCGTTTATGTTCTGGTGCTATTACCGTATGCAGTGCACGCCGGAATCAATCTGTTACTTTCAAAATGGCGACATCTGTTGTATGTTAATGTCGACTTGCCAGTCGAGTTTTTGTAAAGTCGACTTGGCAAGATAATATATCTTGCTATGACGACATGTACTTTTTGTTAAGTCGACTTGGCAAGATAATCTATCTCGCCATGACGACATATATTTTGTTCGAAGTCGACTCGATAAGATAATATATCTCGCCATGATGACATCTACTTTTTGTAAATTCGACTTGATAAGAAATATATTTCGCCATGACGACATCTATTTTTGTGAAGTCAACTTGGCAAGATAATCTATCTCGCCATGACGACTTTTACTTTTATGAAGTCGACTTGGCAATAAAAATTATCTGACTATGTCGACATAATACCGATATAATGTCGACTTGTCAAGATATATTATCTCGCTATGTTGTCAAGTAGGATGGCACGTAGATGCTTCCGTACAGATGTGTGTAACGCTTGACACGTTAAATTCACAATCTTGATCCATGGCATTGGAGTGTTCAAAGGGCCTAAAGCCCCTCCCCTCACCAATGACTATCATTCGGGGGAATTTCAGGATTTCATCCAATCGGGGGAATTAATTTTATGATCATGGTTGGATTCATTGAACCCTTTCCTACAAAAAATGTATATTTTTATATAGATTAAATGAATAACGAAGAAGTTACGGCAGTTTTACGGAGGCCGTACCTGAAGGTGCACAGCCCCCTTAAAGGAGTTTTACCTCATTTCTATCCAATTTCAAGACGTCATTCGGGCGAACCGAAACCAAATTAGTATATACAAATGGACAATGTTCGAGTGCTACGCAAGCCTATATCCAGGAAGATCATTTTAGAAGCCCGTTTAAATCCAAAAGTATTGCCGGTTTCATGTCAAAAGCAAGAACAGATAATCATGGGAAATAGTGTAAAGTCATTCTGGGGGAATGGAGAGCATGCCCGGGGGGGGGGGGGGGGGGCACCACACCACGGAAAGCTTGTACACGCCACTGATCCATGGCGGTAGCACATTCCATTTCATAATTTTAAATTTGAACACGTCCTATATCCATCAAAATATTTAGATCTACATTAGTCAATATTTATAATACACTGAGCCAAAAAAGAAACTTATAAAATTTTAACAGATCACCAAATAAAATTCTATACATGAAAATGTACCAAATTTGGATACAATATTACTGCAATGTATTGCTTCAAATGGCAGTCAATAACCAATTGTTTGCTTCAATGACACAAGAGAAATCTGCAGTGACTCAGACAACGTCTTGCATCACAGGTCACAGCAAACAATTTAAGCAACATAAAGTTAAAAACATTTCATAGAGTAAAAACAAACTCATATCCAAACAAACAATGAAGTCATTAATAACTGGTATGTCCACCTCCAGCTTGCAGGCAAGCTGTGCATCTCCTTCTCATGCTTCCAATCAAGTTCCTGATGGTAGCCTGGGGAACATGGTAGCTTGGGAACATTGTTCCATTCTTCCTGTAGTGCTGCAATAAGAGTTTGTTTATTGACAGGTGGATTGTCTCTTCTTGATACACGTCGTCCAAGCTCATCCCAGAGATGTTCGATTGGGGAGAGGTCTGGCGAGCTGGAGGTGGACATACCAGTTATTAATTACTTCATTGTTTGTTTGGATATAAGTTTGTTTTGACTCTATGAAAAAATGTTTTTAACTTTATGTTGCTGAAATTGTTTGCTGTGACCTGTGATGCAAGACGTTGTCTGAGTCAATGCAGATTTCTCTTGTGTCATTGAAGCAAACAATTGGTTACTGACTGCCATTTGAAGCAATACATTGCAGTAATATTGTATCCAAATTTGGTACATTTTCATGTACAGAATTTTATTTGGTGATCTGTTAAAATGTTATAAGTTTCTTTTTTGGCTCAGTGTATTACCACTAACGTGTGGGGAATAGCCTATCCAGTCAAATGGTATATAAATATTCTGGCGAATTTCGACATATAGTATGCGTAAGCCGCCAATTTTGACATAGTTGCCAATCGTGTGAAATATTTCGGTCTCTGTGACTTTGCCAACTTTTAATCAACACACTGTATTGAGATGTAACTCAAAATCGCGGCAACCAAAACAAATTATCATGCGTGTTAGCGTGTATCACACGAAACGTACGTAAATTATAAAGCAATGCTATGACGAGATTCACTGAATTTCTAGAGTATTCTTTTATATTAATCAGCAACTGTTCTCCCATTCTTGTTATAGTGCACCGCCTGAATGGGTAACTAAATACTTTAAACATGTAATATCAATTTTTGACCATTATATAGGCCTATATTGTTTTAGGGGTTATTCCTTCATCGAATAATTGGATATATTTCATCAAACAATGGAATAGTAGTGTAAACTTGACACCTCCTTGGCGACCAAATAAAGTGAACAAAATACCTACATCTTCGTAATGAGCCACAGATGTATAATGTCTATATAAGTACAAAAATTTATATTTTCCCTATAGGCCTATCGTATAGATACAAGGAAAATATGAATTTTGTCGATATTCATAATATTTCCAGTGATCACATGTTATGGAATAGTATTTGAAACTGTGTTGTCAGTTTCAGATGAATAAATAAAGGAGACATGTTCATGTAAAACATTTCTTGTTTTTATTGAATTATGAGAATAGCTTTATATTAACATTTAAACAACAATATGCATTATTTCAAACATTTCGTGGGCATTCATTTCTCTTGACCTACGATATATTTCACATTTGACTTTTCTACAGTTGGTGCCCATGCGCAAGGTCTCCCGTTCGGATTTCGGTATCGGCCTAGACCTCGACAACCAGGGGTCGCCCGTCAGGCAGCTGCAACTCCTCCACCCGCAGGCGGAAGTAGCAGTGATAGCAGCGACAGCGGCAGTAGCAGTAGCGAAGAGGCAGCTGCAGCACCTCCTGCACCTCCATCCCCTCCGGCTCCAACAGCCCCAATGGCAACAGCTCCGCCAATCCGAGACGCAACAAGCGAAGCCGGAGATACTAGCAACGACAACGATGTCACGGACCCGCCGCCTGTCCCAGCTCCAGTCGGAGATACTAGCAACGACAACGATGTCACGGACCCGCCGCCTGTCCCAGCTCCAGTCAAGAAAGTCGTTGTCGAACAACCTCCGCAACCAGTGTTATATTTTGAAAATCCGTTGGAGTTGAAGGCACACAAGTTGGAAACAGAAAGGCGAGGAAGACAATCAGGGGCACTGGTTGCTGTGAGCGTGTTAGGTTTGGTTGCTGGTGTTGCAACTGTGTCTCTAGCCGTTATCAAATTCAAGGACATGAAGGATGCGGTAGCGTCGCGATTAGGACGGTCGTGAACATCTCACCATCAACAGACATTAAAAGCTTACACTTCTTGCCATCTGCAACCCGGTTTAGAGTTTCAGTATAATATAAATGTGCTGAACTATTGAAACCTTCACATCAGAGAAATACCATAATATGAAAGGACATGTTGTAGCGCAGGTGGGCTATTTGAACTTGAAATGTTGAACAATTGGATAACAGAAATGTGCATATTCTCCGGTGCTGAACTATTGAAACCTTCACATCAGATAAAGACCATAATATGAAAGGACATGTTGTAGCGCAGGTGGGCTATTTGAACTTGAAATGTTGAACAATTGTTTAAACAGACTATACATCGAAATGAGTGTTGTATAATACTTATGGTGTTCATGGTGTTCGTTTTTGGCAATGGAAAACCTACGTGTGTATATTTTAATATTTTTTATAGAATAGCCTACAATATTGCTCCATAATTATATAGAATAGTAATAATTGTATAATAAACAGATGAATTAGGAATAAAAAAATGGAGAATGTTGATTGTTATTTAAACAATACATGAATTGTAAGTACTATTAGGCATGTTAGGGCAGAGTATATCTTTAAGCATACAATTTTCTAACGTTAGCATTTGTAATCGATTCTTTGGTTCCCAGATTTTCAGTACATTTCAGTGTTATTGTGCCAAATATGAACGTTTTTCATTTCATAGTGTAAAGTATAACAAAGAATATCCAAATGCCAAATGAATTGTGAAGTATAACAACAAGAATTTCCTCTGGAACGATTTTATGTTGTAAATCTCTAATTAATGGTAGCAGTAAGGTTAGGTTCATTAAGGTGCAGTATTGCTACGTAAGCCTACATTCTCTTTCTGGTGTTGTAGCTGTGTTGAGAGCTGTTTTCAGGTCCAAAAATACTACAATGGTGCGATAGTAAATTTCTGAATTACCATCAACAGCAAGAGATAAGAACGTAAACATGGTAAACCTCTCATCTCAGCAACCCATTCATTATCAGTAGGCTACTCTTCCCCATCACACAATAAAGACCTTGTTTATTGTTGCAGAAACGGTTCTTTACACATTAAACATGGGACGGCGCAGCCAAGTTCAAAATGACTGTAAACTTTATTTATGATCAACATGAACAAGAACTGAAACGAGGAAAAATTTAGTATTGTAAGTGTTCGGTTTTGATTGCGAAACCCCAATAGTTGAATGTGTGTTTTGTAGTAATATATCCCTATATTTAATCATATTATGTATGTATAGAATCTATAATAAACAGACCAACCTGGAGAAAAAGTATTTATTTAGTATCAGTATGTTGATTTCTTTCTCAATGCAATATATCATACAATTACGACAGTCAAGAGACCTCCATACTGGTATGTTATCCGAACGGTGATTGATTTTGTACAATCTGTCATACACTCGAATGTGTTTTAATGAAAACGGTCAGAGTTCATGCGTGTTGGGGTTTTTTTTCGAGATGAAGAGTTTAAAATGTTGATTTTTTCGTTGTTCTTATAACAATGATTTTAGCAATAATAATAGATGCTACGATTATGATAACTAATGTATCATTTTCTTTCTATAAAATATTTGCGGAAAGAACAAACAATATGTAATGTAATGGGACTTGACGTGACGCATAATAATGTTTGAAATATGCTTCTTAAAATATAAACTTTTGACCGTGACGTAACATTTGATGCAAAGAGATATGACCAATATTATATAAATACTAGCGGCGTACCCTCGCTACGCTCGGGCACTCGCTAGCTGAGTATTATTATCTAAATTAGATACCTTCATGATTTGTAGCAAAATGGGCATAGATAATGAGTTCAACATTGTAGATCCCTGAATTTGTTTGTTTTTTCATTTGAAATAGACTTTGTTCACAGAAATCTGAGTTTTGTGAAATCTTTAAATCTCGGACCCAATTTCAATACCCCATTTAGGAGGGAAACAATGTTATAGTTACCCCATTTGTTGGAAGTGGCTCAACTTTCATTTCATTCAGCCAGCATACTTATATAGGCTTTTTAAGCCTGGCCCGAGCATTTTGCTTGAGCCTGGTCCCTTCAGGACCCAAGCGTGTGTCCGTACGGACCGAAGGTATAAACAAACGAACAACAAACAAAGTTTACTTTAAATCAAACATAAACTGGTTCGTCGTGGGACCCATACGCACTCACACAGAAAATTTGAAGTCAATCGAAGGTCCGGAAAGGGGAGAACATCTCCGTACAAGAATTGGCGATTCCGTATTATTATATAGACTAGCGGCGTACCCTCGCTACGCTCGGGCACTCGCTAGCTGAGTATTATTATCTAAATTAGATACCTTCATGATTTGTAGCAAAATGGGCATAGATAATGAGTTCAAAATTGTAGATCCCAGAATTATTTTTTTTCATTTGAAATAGACTTTGTTCACAGAAATCTGAGTTTTGTGAAATCTTTGAATCTCGGACCCAATTTCAATACCCCATTTAGGAGGGAAACAATGTTATAGTTACCCCATTTGTTGGAAGTGGCTCAACTTTCATTTCATTCAGCCAGCATACTTATATAGGCTTTTTAAGCCTGGCCCGAGCATTTTGCTTGAGCCTGGTCTCTTCAGGACCCAAGCGTGTGTCCGTACGGACCGACGGTATAAACAAACGAACAACAAACAACAAACAAACAAACCCCCCAAATGTGCAGTACCAACCCCATACCCCATATAGTGTAGGCCTATACATGGTATAGAAGATAGTAGTGTGCGGTTAGTCGTCAACATGATCAAAGCGTAGGCTATTGTGAAATAGCAAGAGGTCCTTGATACTCAGGTGCCCTTAATCCTAATATCGGTGCCACGGCGCCCTTAATAATCCAGGGGTCTTAATAAGGCCTACCCAGAAACGCTAAATATTATTATCCCATAATAAGACATGAAATAACCACTCCGGTAGACCCTACCCTATTTATACATGCTTAAATCCAGTAATCACAGGTACTATACCCTTAATATTCCATACTCCAGGTACCCAGTGTACCCTTATAATTCAGACAGGCCTACCCACCCCATGTGTTCATACACACGGCGTGTAGGCCTATAATATTTCACAACCCCCTTCGCGGACGCACGCTCCCCCCCCCCCCCCCCCCCCCCCCCTAAAAGTTGCCAAGTCTCTCATAGAACACGCCGCCGCTGTATTAAATAAATTTAGGTCCGCGACGCCACTGGGTTTTTTTAGTGGTTTTATTAAGTTTTATAGTGGGTCTTTCATAGTTGGCGGGAGGTGGGTTCTCACCATGATCACTTTGTACCCATCCAGTTCAGTGTTAGCCCTCCGTTTATTTTATTTTTCGGCCTATTGACATTAAATTATTTCTCCAGTAGGACTATTTCTGCATGCATATTTTGCTCTAACAGTTCCTTGTTTATTTACAGGCCTATCCCCCATGTATAATATGATATCACGGTTTTCTGGCCTATCTTTGTTTTTATATAGCGCGCCCTACCCGTGGCCCGCATTGTGGATGGGACTGAGGCACTGTCGTATAAACGCATTTTCCCTGTCACTATATTATTATATAATATATGTTATCCTGGATGCAGGCCTACGGTTTGCGCCTTATACGGTTTGTGCCGGCCTTGCTCCCAGTTCCTTCAAAGGGGTTCCCGTATACCCTGGCTATATGATTGACTTTTTGTTGTTGTCTCATCATGCCGTTTTCTTGTACTATAGGGTTTGCACTATGGAGCAACGGATGCTTGCCACCTTTACTCTACCACATAACAAACTACGCTTTGCGCCACTAACGCGTGTTCCGGTATCGCCCGATAACGCGTGCGCCGGCACTCGGCGCCTGACTACGCGTGCGCCGGCAATCGCCTGAATACGCGCGCGTCGACAATCGCCCGATTACGCGAGTTGTGCGCCGGCCATCGCCATGGCGTGCTCAGCGTATACGCGGCGCGTAGCAATAACGTAGCAACGGGCTAAAAAACCTCGAATTTCACGAAATCTAACCCAAATTTAAAAAATCAAACATAAACTGGTTCGTCGTGGGAGCCATACGCACTCGCACAGAAAATTTGAAGTCAATCGAAGGTGCGGAAAGGGGAGAACATCTCCGTACAAAAATCGGCAACTCCGTATTATATATAAGACTAGCGGCGTACCCTCGCTACGCTCGGGCACTCGCTAGCTGAGTATTTTGATCTAAATTAGATACCTTCATGATTTGTAGCAAAATGGGAATAGAAAAATGTGTTTATAATTATAGATCCCTGAATTCTTTTTTCATTTGAAATAGACTTTGTTCACAGAAACCTGAGTTTTGTGCTATCTTTGAATCTCGGACCCAATTTCAATACCCTATTTAGGGGGGGGGGGGGGGGTGTGGGGTGGGGTGGGGGGGGGGGGGGGCAATGTTATAGTTACCCCGTACACCAAAAAAATGTTGTACCTACCCCAGATACCCCATAGAGTGTATACATGGTATAGAAGATAGTGTACTGTTAGTCGTCAACATGATCAAAGCGTAACTGTATATATGCTATTGTGAAATAGCAAGAGATCCCTTAATCCTAATATCGGTGCAACGGCGCCCTTAAACATCCAGGGATCATATTAAAGCCTACCCAGAGACGCTATCTATCATAATAGGTATCCCATAATAAGACATGAAATAACCACTCAGGTGTCTTTGATCAGGTAGGCCATACCCCATAGGCCCTACATCCTTAAAATCCAGTTATCACCGGTGCCCTTAATATTCCATACCCCATACTCCAGGTACCCAGGGTACCCTTAATAATCAAGACAGGCCTACCCCATGTGTTCATACACACGTGTAGGCCTAGATTTCACAACCCCCTTCGCGGACGCCACATCCCCTAAAAGTTGCCTCATAGAACACGTGTATAAATTTGGGTCCGCGACGCGCCACCACTGGTTTTATTTAATGGGGTCTTAAGTTTTATAGTGGGTCTTTCATAGTTGGCGGGAGGCGGGGTCTCACCATGATCACTTTGTACCCAGTTCAGTGTTACTGTTAGCCATCAGTTTTTTTATTTTTCGGCCTATTGATATTAAATTATTTCTCTCCAGTAGGCCTAAACGTAAGTGTATTTCTATCATAGTTTGCTCTAACAGTTCCTTTATTTAACAGGTCCTTGTTTAATTATAGGCCTATCCCCCATGTTTAATTATAGGCCTATCCCCCATGTATAATAAGATATCATATATCTGGCCTATATGATGTTTTTATATAGCGCGCCTGCCCCCGTTGTGACCCGCTTTGTGGATGGGTCCGCGATTGGATCAAGGCACTGTCATATAAACGCATTTTCCTTTTCACTATTTCACATGTTATCCTCGATAGGTCTACGGTTTGCGGTTGTACGGTTTGCGCCGGCCTTGCTCCCAGTTCCTTCAAAGGGGTTCCTGTATACCCTGGCTATATGATTTACTTGTTGTTGTTGTCTCATCATGCCGTTTCCATGTACTAAAGGGTTTGCACTACGGAGCAACGAATGATTGCCGCCTTTACTCTACCACATAACACACTACGTTTTGCGCCACTAACCCGTGTGCGCCATTACGGCGTGCGCCGGTAATCGCCCGATTACGCGTGCGCCGGCGATCGCCCGATTACGCGTGCGCCAGCGATCGCCCGATTACGCGGGCGGTGCGCCGGCCATCGCCATGGCGTGCTCAGCGTATACGCGGCGCGTAGCAATAACGTAGCAACGAGCTAAAAAAGCCCAAATTTCACGAAATCTAACCCAAAATATGAAAATCAAACATAAACTGGACAATTGTGGGCCCCATACGCACCCGCACCGAAATTTTGAAGTCAATCGAAGGTGCGGAAAGGGGAGAACATCTCCGTACAAAAATCGGCAACTCCGTATTATATATATGATGAATAAATAAGACGGATAATTTAATAGCAAGATTGATAGATAAAGGTCTACGACGCTCATGTAGGGTCGGTCAGTTGGGCAGGGTTGTTTCTTTAATTTTCCAAAACTTTCAAAAACGTCCAAAAATGTCAAAACAATTCAAATATTGGTGAAACATTTTGGGAAAAAATGGGTCGCTCGCACCCGTAACATGGTTTTTTTCGTCGCCTTATCAAACAAATACCTTTTTCGAAGGTATGCCTTTTGAATCAACTTTTAAATCATACCGTACGTTTCGTGCGATACACGCATGATCCGAAACTTAACAGGTATGATACTCAAGAGTGATACGAAACTTAACATGTATGACACTCAAAAGGGATTTGAAACTTAACAGGTACCAGTTGTTATTGGGCCGATCAGTATCAACATATAAAGCAATGCGATGATGACGAGATTCACTGAATTTCTAGAGTATTTTTTATATTAATCAGCAACTGATGATAAAATATCTACCAAACCGTTCTCCCATTCTTGTTAGAGTGCACCGCGTGAAATACTTTAAACATTTAATATCAATTTGTAACCATTAGGCCTATATTGTGTTAGGGGTTACTCTTTCATCGAATAATTTATATATTTCATCACATGTCAAACAATGGATTGTGGTGTAAACTTGACACCTCCTTGGCGACCAACTAAAGTGAACAAAATACCTACATCTTCGAAATAAGCCACAGAAGTAAGTCAGTACAAAAATTCATATTTTCAGTGATGACATGTTATGGAATAGTATTTGAAACTGTGTTTCAAATGACCCAGATAGATGTTCATTTAATAAATAAAGGAGACCTGTTGATGTAAAACATTTCTTGTTTTTATTGAATTATGAGAATAGCTTTATATTTACACTTAAAAACAATTTGCATTATTTCAAACAAATTTCGATGGCATTCATTTCTCTTGACCTACGATATGTTTACGATATATTTCACATTTGACTTTTCTCATTACAGTTGGTGCCCATGCGCAAGGTCTCCCATTCGGATTTCGATATCGGCCTAGACCTCGACAACCAGGGGTCGCTCGTCAGGCAGCTGCAACCCCTCCACCCGCAGGCGGGAGTAGCAGTGATAGCAGCGACAGCAGCAGTAGCGGTAGCGAAGAGGCAGCTGCAGCACCTCCGGCACCTCCTTCCCCTCCGGCTCCAACAACCCCAATGGCAACAGCTCCGCCAATCCGAGACGCAACAAGCGACGCCGGAGATACTAGCAACGACAATGATGTCACGGACCCGCCGCCTGTCCCAGCTCCAGTCGGAGATACTAGCAACGACAACGATGTTACGGACCCGCCGCCTGTCCCAGCTCCAGTCGAGAAACTCGTTGTCGATGTCAAACAACCTCCGCAACCAGTGGTATATTTTGAAAATCCGTTGGCGATGAAGGCACACAAGTTGGAAACAGAAAGGCGAGGAAGGCAATCAAGGGCACTGGTTGGGGTGAGCGTGGTAGGTTTGGTTGCTGGTGCTGTGTCTCTAGCCGTTATCAAATACAAGGATGCGATAGCGGCGCGATTAGGACGGTCGTGAACATCTCACCATCAACAGACATTAAAAAGCTTACACTTCATGCCATCTGCAGCCCAATTTAGAGTTTCAGTATAATAGAAATGTGCATATTCTCCGGTGCTGAACTATTGAAACCTTCACATCAGAGAAAGACCATAATATGAAAGGACATGTTGTAGTACAGATGGGCTATTTGAGCTTAAAATGTTGAACAATTGTTTAAACAGCCTATACAGGGTGAGTCAAAAAGAAGTTGTACGGATTTGACTATTTTTTCCTGAGAAAGAAAAAGAAAATTGACCTCAAACTCAAGCAATATTTTGACAAGAATATTCTTCCGATCATCTGAAAAAAGAATGACTGAAATCGATCATTCCTATCCAGAGTTTTAGCTATTTTACTAGAAGAACCCATTTTTGTAGCTGTCCACCGATACGTAAAACAGAACAAAGGTCTTATTGTAGTCACTGATTATTTATTTTAGGCACACCATTCCCACCTGTGTTTGAAACTCCCGGGCTTTAATCTTATTTGAATATGATTAACCGTGTGTACATTTTGCTGCCCACTTAGAGTGGTAAGCCTACGTTCTATTTTGGTGTTGTAGATGTGTTGAGAGCTGTTTTCAGGTCCAAAAATGCTACAATGGTGCGATAGTAAATTTCTGAATTACCATCAACAGCAAGAGATAAGAACGTAACAGTGGCGTACCCAGCTTTTGGAAACAGGGGGGCCCGACCATAGTTGTACCGACTAAAGACATGATTTACCGACAATTTTGTTTACAGACTCCCAAAAGAAATCTTAAAACATGCCAATTTTTTTCCCCGTCAGCAGCTGAAATCTTGATAAGTGGGGTGGTGGGGGATGGGGTGGGGGTGGGGGGTGGGGGTAGCGATAGGTTGTTCACAAAACCGGCCAAAAAACAGCATGGTCAAATACGCAAATCTACCGACGGAGGCTCGAATTTACCGACGGGCTTATTCCTTATTCCAGGGGGGGGGGCCTGGCCCCCCGTGCCCCCCCCCCCCCCGCCCCCCTGGGTACGCCACTGGAACGTAAACATGGTAAACCGCTCATCTTCAGCAACCCATTCATTATCAATACTCTTCCCCATGACACGATAAAGACCATTTGTTATTGTTGCAGAAACGGTTCTCTACACTTTAAACATGGGACGGCGCAGCTTACTTCAAAATGACTGTAAACTTTAGTTTATGATCAACATGAACAAGAACTGAAACGAGGAAAAATGTAGTATTGTAAGTGTTCGATTTTGGTTGCGAAACACCAATAGTTGTATGTGTGTTTTGTAGTAATATATCTCTATATTTAATCATATTATGTATGTATAGAATCTATAATAAACAGACCAACCTGGAGAAAAAGTATTTATTTAGTATCAGTATGTTGATTTCTTTCTCAATGCAATATATCATACAATTACGACAGTCAATAGTCCTCCATACTGGTATGTTATCCGAACGGTGGTTCATTTTGTACAATCTGCCATACACTCGAATGTGCTTTAATGAAAACGGTCAAAGTTCATGCGTAAGTGTTGGGGTTTTTTTCCAAGATAAAGAGTTCAAAATGTTGATTTTTTGTTCTTATAACAATGATTTTGGCAATAATAATAGATGCTACTATAATGATGTATTATTTTCTTTCTATAAAATATTTGCGCAAAGATCAAACAGTATGTAATGTAACTAAAACGGGGTGTTGGACATGAGATTTAATAGCAAAATTGATAGATAAAGGTCTACGACGCTCATGTAGGGTCGGTCAATTGGGCAGGTTTTTTCCCTTCCAAAACTTTAAAAAAAAGTCCAAAAATGTCAAAACAATTTAAATATTCGTGAAACATTATTGGGGAAAAAATGGGTCAGTCGCACGCACCCGTAACAGGTTTTTTTTCGTCGCCTTATCAAACAAACACTTTTTTCGAAAGTAAGCCTTTTGAATCAACTTTCAAATCATACCTGTTAGTTTCAAATCCCTTTTGAGTGGCATGCCTGTTAAGTTTCGTATCACTATTCACTCTTGAGTATCATTCCTGTTAAGTTTCAATTTACTTGTGAGTATCATACCTGTTAAGTTTTCAATCACTTTTGAGTATCATACCTGTTATGTTTCAAATTACTATTGCGTATCATACTTTAATTAAAATTAAAAAAATTAAGTCTAGGATGTTTAAGTCTTCGAATTATATATAAATATTATTGTTTATGGTACGAAACACGCTATAAACATGGATTTCCTTATTTACGAGATATCCTATTGTAATACGTAAGAAATCTGCAATAAAATGAAAAGCCAGGTTTATTAATCTAGTTGACTTTGAACGAGAAGTCTAAAAGTTTAGAACAGTTACTGGTCAAATGTAGCTTTATTGATTGCGGCATAAACGGAAATTTTCATCCATTATCTGTCACATTCTTGTCAATATCTCAATAACTATTAATCAGAATGACATCATTTAAGCCCAATAACCTAATTGGTCAATGAGTATAATATTTAGTAATCAATCAAACTTGATTAAGGGTCTAGTCATGTATTGTTTGGACCATCTTTAGTTTGAAATGACTCCAATAATCATGGTTTTGGTATAATATGGGTCATCATGTTACGTCAGACAAGATGGGTTATGTCAGACGAGGTTAACCAATTGGCACATCGCCCACGACGGTGCATCATTACCTATACTCATTGGATACGGTCTGCCTATAAATTGATGGAAGTTGGAGCACGTTCAAGCCAGTTGTGAATTGTAGCCTACGCCGTCCTTAGCACAAACATAACACTGTTAAAATACTTTGTTCAGTATTTTCCTGCTTCAACAAACATCATGATGAAGATTGCATTACTGCTAGCTATCATCTATGGTAAGTGAATATTTATTATTGTTTTTATTTGTTTTTTTACTGAAGTTTATGTTAGCGCTGACTCACTTGAATGCTTAAAATACAACAACACAATGCTGCATGGTAGCCCCGCTCATCGCGAAACCATGGCGGGCTGTATATGGCAACGAAAAACGTAATTTTGAGGAGAGCGACACCAGCTCAGGTGGGTACGGGATCGTACTCTCACACGCCGGTAGTCCGAGCTCCATCCCTGGTGCCGACTGAGCTGGGCTTTTCTTTAATTTATTCTCGTTTGATTCTTTCTGGGAGTCTTGTTCTTGACGCCTAAATGAGATTATGGTTACCACACATTTATTTTTGATCGATTTTAATGAAAATTTTAATTATTTTGTACAATATGCTGATCAAACTTAAACACTTTTTTATTTGAACATTATGCTGCTATTAGCAATGTGAGGAGATTGAGTGATGTGACGGTTTGTCATCTCGCCTTACATTACTGAGTTTATGTTTAAAATTGTTCATTAATCCATGGTGGCTCAGCTGGTTTTCTCCAAGCTTCGGTTTCCTCTTGCTTTTAAAATTCGTGTGTTTGGGAATTTCATAAACCCATTCGCCCTTAAGATAGGTATTGGGAAGCTGCAATAGTAAAACATGTTTTAATTCCTTACCTCATTTGTATTTGCTCGAATAAATATAGAGTCAATCTGATTAGAATAATAACAAATAGGTAGTCTTACACTGTCTATTTTTAAGGAGACGTTAAACTTCATTAAAACCGTACTGAAATCTACCCCGGCAAAAATACAACTTCTCTCTGGTGAACACAAACATTGCGATGACATTTCATTTTGCTCCTTTGTGGTTGAGGTGGCCTCTCATTAATTAACACGTAGCCTTCTTATCTTATATAATAGATTGAAGATATGGTTTCAAAAAAGGAAATGCTTCCTTCAAATATTGCATTAACCTTTAATTCATGAGTGTGATATGTGTTCACCAATACTTATTATCCTGGATTAGCTGCCGTCTTGTCGGAAATAATAGCTATGTTCAAGATTTTCAGAAAGAAGACACACCTGTTTCATGATATGTAGGCCGATTTGATAACACGGTCGTCGGGCACCAATACGATTGAATGCAGAATAGGCTGGGTGCTCTTCCCCTTTATAGTCCATTGCGCATGGGTACATGCATAACCTCTATTTATTCTGGTGTAATCTGATACATACAACGAATGTCATTTTGATACTACTGCACAGAGAATATTAATTCGTCAAAAATGTGGTCTTATTTGACAAATTAAACACTTGCCATGTAAGGTTCGTCAGTAAAGAAATATTTTGTAATGCTAAACAATTATTTTTTAATGATAAATGACCAATTAGTGGTATTTCTAATTAATTTTCAACATAGCAAATATTTTCACGACTCATACAATTTTGACTTCCAATGACAAATGAATGAATGGCAAATTAAATGCCCCGGGTTTCTTATTGTTTGAAAATCGACGAGAATACCTAAATTGTACAAGGTAGGCCTATAGATCCGGGTTATACACCCGAATCTTTTTAATATAAATGTTTAAAGATTACCATCGACAAAAATAGACCTACATTGAAGTTGGTTTTCTAAATCCAATTTTAGGATGATATGATGTAGTTTCAATGTAACAGGTTATGTATGGAATACTTTCATGGAAACCCAAGTTTACGTGCTAAAGGTGCTTTGACCCGATTTGTGTCACATTGTGCTTACTATATACGAAGACATGTAATCGATTCCAAAATTAAAGTTATTAAATTACTGAAGTAGTTCAAATGTAAGAAGCAAATATTGCCTTAATTTATCCATAGAATTGAACTCTCGTTTCAGGTGGTATACCACATTTGGGGATAATGCATTCTTAGTCTTTTACGGAGGCTGTACCTGAAGGTGCACAGCCCCCTTAAGGAAACATTTCTCAGGACTTACATTCTGCAGGGGCATTGAGACAAAGTATAGGCTCTCTTCTTCGCTTATCAAATTGTGATGGAAATGTGACGTTTAGATCGTAACCAGGTGGACTATTTCGTCTGTCACTTGTATAACACGTATCCGAAATATATATAATTAATTATAATATGACATCCTATTACTTGTGAACTTGACATTAGTTTGCACCTCTGCTATGGAGGCCCTTGACTTAGGCTATGTTCAGTAGTTCTGACATAATAGTTAGTAATAAACTTATCAAAACCTACGTAAGGTGGCAATACCTCTTTGGATAGAAAGTATTCATTTGAGTAATACTATGAAAAGTAAAACAAATCCTTTAAAGGGGGTACTAAGAGATGTTTAAGATATAATTTAACCAAATTTACTTCAATATTAAAGAAAATCATTATAATTGGCCATTATCGTTGTTTCTACTCACGAAAAAGCAGCAAAAATTGATTTAAAAATGTTGAAATATGTTGAAATATCATCGCTATTTATTGAATTGTTTTTTTAAAAACGCCTTCTATGTAATACGGTATCGTCTGTAATTTGAAACGAAAAGAAAAATAGCGTAACGCTGTTTAGCATAAAATGCTCTCCGCGCCGGGAATGGAATATTTTTAAACGAAGTTTTATTGCACAAAGACGGCTAATTTTTCTTAATCCTTACACCTGTAATACAATTGTAAAAATGTAGAAATCCCGTTTTTTATACTAATTGAGGGCGCAGCCTTCAACACATCTCTTACCAGACGATGTCGGACATGGGCGTGTTTTCGAATATTCAGATTAAGTTATGCGTACGAGATTACGTGATCAAGTGAATGGGACGAACGCTTAACAACGGATTAAATTCAAAAATTGATACTGACACTCACTGAAGTTGGTTATCCAACTCCAGCGGTTTTAGGATGAAATCCTTTTATAGTTCCAACGTGTGATGAATTGTATGGGGTCATATAATCAAAATCCATTGTTACATTGAAACCAACGGAAATTCAAAATGAACGGCCGTTAATGTCCGCCATCGTCTGTGTACCCCTTTAAAATGCATTATGTTCATAACAAACTAATTGATGAAAGCTGAATCAAGTCATTAGAGAAAATATAATCGTCAGCATGCCATTGCGTGATTGGTTGTGTAGCTTGGAGAGAACGAGGCCTTTTTTAAATATTTTTATTTCATGGTTCCAGGGGGTTGATTAATAACACAAAACTACCTTATAATGCTCATTGAACCAAAGCAAATTCTATTACCAAGATGTAAGTTTGTTAATATTTTAACAACAAAAAATATGGATGAATAACAGAAAAGAACAACAAAAAAGAACATCACAGAATTCCTGAAAAGGGATGCGCGAGAGGACGAGAAACTACGTTATTTTTTACTTAACCTAAGTTATGCCCTCAATAGGTCCTTCCAACACTAAACACACCGTATGGAAAGCTACTGATCTTTTGATATTTCTCATTATTTGATTGGGAATGGAGGGTGGCAATTTCTCATCGTTTTCACGTAGCTGTTCCGAGATCGTTTTTTCAAGATTGTTGTTACCTCTACTGTTGCCAAGTCAGTGAGTATTATTCAAATAACTCACATAATTATGTTTTTTGTCTTGTTCTATCCATTACAGTGAGCACAGTGAGTGCCCAGGTAGTAACCTTTACGCGTGTTATCACGTTCGGCGGAGCAGCCGGTGACATTGCAACAACAATGGTATCTGGAGTATCAGCTGGAGGATCTGCTGGTGGTGCGGCTGGCGGTGCGGCTGGCGGAGCTGGTGGTGCGGCTGGCGGAGCTGGTGGTGCGGCTGGTGGAGCAGCTGGTGGTGCGGATGGTGGAGCAGCTGGTGGTGCGGATGGTGGTGCGGCTGGTGGTGCTGCTGGTGGAGCAGCTGGTGGAGCAGCTGGCGGAGCTGATGGTGCGGCTGGTGGAGCAGCTGGCGGAGCAGCTGGAGGAGACGGTGGTGCGGCTGGTGGAGGAGCTGGCGGTGCACCTGGTGGTATCACACAAATACCAGCAGGCCCAGCAGTTCCTGCATCTCCAGCAGGTCCTGCATCTCCAGCAGGTCCAGTATCACCCGACGGTGGAGGAAGTAGCGACAGCAGCAGCAGCAGCAGCAGTAGCGAAGAAGATTCAGCTCTACCAAGTTCAGCAATGCCTGTTGGACCAATCCAAGGAGCAGGTGCAGGAGCAGCCGCAGCTGGAGGAAGTAGCAACGACAACGAACCTGCAGTTGTTGCAGCCGTCGGAGGTCCTATTATCGACAAAGTTGCCGTCATGGAAAACGCAGCCGCCGGCACTAGCGGTGAACAAGCAGCTGCCTATCTCGCAAACCCATTGGTCCTGAAGAAAGCATTGGCGGCACAGTCTGCTAGTAGAGAAAGGCAAGGAAGGCAATCAGGAGCGTTGGTAGCAGTGGCCGTACTAGGCTTAGTAGCCTTTGTTGCGGCCCTATCTGTTGTTGCAATCAAATACAGAGGACCAATTACACAACCTTTTTTTCCATCTACAAGGCATACGCTATTGGAAGAAGCTGTTTAACTTCCAACCACCTAAACTGCAAAACACCATGCTCGTTATATCGAGACAAAACTATGATATGTACAACAATCTTTGAATTGATGGTCAACTGGATGCCAACACTGGTCATGGATGGCAACTGGTAAACGAATGCAACTGTTGGGCAACCGGTTGTAAATGTGTTGAATTCAGCTCAACAGTTACATGTGTACCTGCCAAGACAATAAATGAAATACCACGTGGTAATAGTTGGTCCTGTCACCTATCTTTGAGTTAATACCGAATATAACTTTTGAATCAGAGTTTTATAATGAATATTTTTATATATGTCTTTCGAATATTGTTATGATATATGTACAGAATAAAAAAGATAAAAGAAAAAGACGAAATATTGGTGTTTTATATATAGGTTTGAGTCTTTATCATTAACATGATTAACAACATTCTTCCTGGTTGCAAAAATATTGTTAGTTAGGTATCCATATAAAATGACAACATTTCGAACGCGGTGCACAATGTAATAAGTTGTACATGGGAAGGCTGCAAAACATTTTCCAGTTAAGCCCATCATTGGATTCAACTATTGTCAAGGATAATTACCGATATTGACATTTCGGGAAAAGTGTACTTTAGATCCCAGATTCTAGACTGTACAAGTATCGTCCGATACTGGAACACCCAGTATCGTTCGATAATGGCACAAAGTCAGTGTTCCAGTATCCACCGATGCTGGCACATATAAAATGTTCCAGTATCGGGCGATACTGGAACATAATTATGTACCAGTATCGTTCAATACTGGAACATAAAAATATTCCAGTATCGCTCAATACTGGAGCACAATTCGATGTTCCAGTATCGACCGATACTGAAACAGTAAAATCGTACCAGTATCGACCGATACTGGCAACTTTAATGTTCCAGTATTGACCGATACTGGTATACCAGTATCTGGGACCTAAAGTACACTTTTTCAGATATTTCCTATGATGATATGAACTTTTTCAAGTATTTAGTGGAGTTAAGTAGTGAAGTGTTCATATTTTAATAATACACTAGTAACTAAAAGTATTAGGACACTTGGCTATGACGTCAAAATCACCACAGATATTAAATTTGGAGCATAATATTTCAGTATGAGTTGAATGTGTTGCTGAATCTCTTTTTATTAATAAATTCATGTTACCTTGAATTGAAGAAAAGATGAGCCTCCTTCAAATCCCTATACAAATTTCCTATTGGCTCATTATAGCCAATACACTTAAATAAATGGTCGGCAAATTATTAATTTTGACATCCTTTCAAACAAAAACAAACCTACGCAATTGTTTGTCAATGGATTCGCTCAAATAAAGATTAATCCCGGGATCGTCACTAGTCTTCAATCTCTCACAGATAGTGAGAATTGATCTCTGTATTCATATTTAATACTTTATCTTTGCACATATAATTTCCTTGGGCACCCTTTTCAGTTCTATTCATTTCATCATAACTTAGAATTATTGTAACGCTACTTTGACTCTTTAAATTTACTAACAAAATCAACGAGAAAAACTTGAATCATTGAAATATTGTTATACATTTTTTCCCTTGAACCCTGTTGAAATATTGTCTCAAGAATATCCCAAATTCTTTTTAAACGAACTTGTCATTCATCTTTATAAACCTAAAATACTGAATAGCTAACACATGAGTTCAATGGGTTCCCAGTATTTTCTTTCAATTTGTAGTATGAAAGATGGGCTAATACTTTTTTGGTTGCTAGTTTAACTTAATATTGATCGATCAATACCATAAAGTCAGCTTGATTAATAATTCTGTTTACAAAATCCACTGTAAACGGTCGTGTGTGGAGTTGTCTATATAAGATCACACATCTTGTAGTGTATAACTATTATAATCTTATTGCACCCGCGCAACATGTTATAACCCGGTATGAAAACTTCGCCTTACCCAAATCTTACCGGTTTGATTTGGTAGTAAGTCACCCAAATTTAACACGTTAAATTGGGAAACTTGACATAGTTTCGGTTGACATTTAAAAGGAGATTAATATCACCAGAAGTCATGGTAGTATTTTTGTTCTGGCCTAAAACAGTTTCAACAACTCAAGTTTTGTAGATCATGTAGATAATGGACTTAACCACTTAGGTCTTCGATTACAATTTAGAATGAGAGGGGAATGAACTTTGAACTCAGTGACATTAACTTTAATTAAATAAAATTCTAAACTGCCAAACTCTATAATGCCAGAGGCTATTGCGTGGACCAGGATCAAGCAAAAATGTCAACGAAAAATTCGCTATACTTGGAGAGGAGCATTATGATTAAGGAGTCCATCTACATCCGGGTGACCAAACCGACGGTATACAGAGAAAGGATCGCTATACCATGATTTAACCCTCTACCAGAGATCCATGACTCTGCATGTTGGGGTCGCGCGTCCGGAAGGTCGTGAAATATAGCTAAAGGTCATCTGTCAATTGCTGAAGAAGAACGATGTATACACCGTAAAGTACAGGTATGACAAATTATTGAAGTGTGATTAAAAAATAATTTTCTACCTAACTTGAAAAATAATAAAAGCGGATCAGTTCTCAATTTAATTTTCTGATATTAAACAATTAAATGTTTTGTTTGAATTAAGAACACGTCATAACTAGATCTATTTGATGTACCAATTAGTAGAGTCATAATCTTGTATTCCGTGACCATTTTCTTCCTACCTTGATTACTTGGTGAATTTGTCGACTAGAACCATTTTAAAAGAAAATGAGCTCCCATGTCCCTCTCAAAAGTGACTTCAGTTTTCAGTTTCGGTTCAAAGGTTACCCTTCGAACTTTTATTTAGTCTCTATAGACCCCTTCCAGGTATTAGAGATAGTCAAAAACACGATACAGATTGATGGCGCTATAGCGCGAAAACAATGATAGATTATAATGCAACTAATTAAATTACTATACTACGGTACGGAACTACATGTAATAAATAACACATTAGCAATTATAAGAACAAAAGTGTAGAGTATTATACGTTCACTAAAGAAAAAAGAAAAGAAAAAAGATAATGGTATACAAACTTATGTGGACAAAATAAAAAATAAGGACATACTGAATACAAATATTAAAAATAAGATAAAGATATATAAACATGAGCACACAATTAGGAAGAAAACTTTACATTCAGAATTTTTATAAATCTGCAGAGGTTCAAGAGCACCATAATATTGTTTGAGTTTAATAAGTCAAACATTTTGGAGTTAGTTGAGTGTCTTGGAATGTGTGGTAATACATATTTTGTTCTCTGTATGATGAAGAAGTTACAGTCAAACAGACTGCAACGTTCTCTTATAGCGCAAATTCCAAAATGGCCGCCATGCAAGGGCTCAAAAATTACTTCAATTAAATTACTTCAATTAAGTTAAAAAGCATACCAAATTATTCGGCTGAGCACAAGGATTCCAAAAATGTATAGTTTGCCCTACTTCCGATGTTTGATTAACGAGTTATCGGGTAAACGTAAAAAAGGTTGTTGACCTTTGCATATGGGGTCAAAGTTTAAACTTGCTCCAATTTAGAAAAACAATATCTCATAATGTTCGTATGATGCTAATTGTGACAAGGCATTACCACGGTGACATACATAATACTATTTGTATTTAAAACAAGTAGTTTTACTTTTCTTTTCTTTTTCTAGAACAAGGCGTACATTATTACTGTTTTCTTCTTTTGCTCATCGCGTAACGATTACATCATAATTACACAAGTCGGTTATTACTGAAGTATCATAACATGTCATCAGTCCCACGGGAATGATCTTTAATTTGTTAAGGATATGAGCGATTATTGATGAATTCTCATTCCTTTCACATTCGGGCACATGAAGCATGACTCCACTACCTTGCCCTTACCATTCTTCTGTCATTTTTCTGGTACCCATCATCTATGAAATTTTCGAAATATAATATACTATACATGTACTTGAAGTTTCAAATCGTGTATTTGCGATACATTAAAGTGTATGGTAGATTGTATTTGTATCTGTAGTTAACCTTGGAAACCATAACTAACGTTTAATTGATTAAAAACAAATTTTAATTGTAAATAATCAATTTCATTCCACTCAATAGAGATTAAAAAAATGGGGAAAATAAGTCATTGAAATGAATCCAGAGCTTGCCGGAATATAATGCATTCATACTGTGGAACCAACCAGAAACCAGAAACCAAAAATAACCAGAGTGCCTACTAAAGAACGTCCGCAATCCGCATCGTATATATGCGCACCCGCACCTTCGTGTTTTTATTTTTAACTCGCGGAGCATGGGATCGCCGATTTCGGTAGAGTGTGCTCAAGAGGCAATAGACAAAATGGGTAATTCCTGCAATAATGAGCATAAATAAGTATTATCAAATTATAAAGCATAATTCTAAGATTTAGAATCAATACTATTTGTTTGACTGAAATAGGAATACGTTCTTCCAAAGTTATTGCCGATTCAAGTGAAACAAGCGATGGGTAATTCATTTTGTGAAAATGTTCACTTTCCTATACGTTTACAAACAAGGGGCGATATTTGATTGCTTAAATAATAATGTAGATGAAGACTGCATCACTTTATATGATGAGATATTCAATATGTAGTTTCTTATTTCCTCACCATGCTATTTTTAATTACAAATTAATGAAATAAATACTGAATGTAATATTATGGATAACATTAGTGTTAATAGATATGATAAATCTTAGTGGAAATTTAAAAACAAAAAAATCAGCCGACGGTGGACACGAACGGCCGTTAATTTTGAATTTCCGTTGGTTTCAATATAACAATGGATTTTGATTATATGACCCCATAATATTCATAACACGGAACTAAATTATTTCATCCTAAAACCACCGTGGGTGGCTAACCATCCGCAGTGTCAGTATCGTTTTTTGAATTTAAACCGTTGTTAAAAAAAAATGTTAAGAAAACAACTCCCTCAACAGAACACTGAATTTCTGAATTTGTATGATAACTTATTTTCTTGAAATCGACAGGCTTGTTCGCGTTATCCCAAAGCATCAGTAACAAAACAGGCTTCAAACTTAAAAACTTGCCGGCTTTAGTCATCACTCTATACTACTGTGGTTAATACAGCCTTTTTTGAATGATTTCATAGTTTTCTTTTTAAATGTTCAAAATTTGTTTCGATCATTTTCATCAAAAATAAGCTCTTTAATCTTGATAAAAAGTAAGCTTGTGATGACTATTTTCGAAATTTGGCTAAGTTACGCACTGTAGTATACTTTTTCGAGTTTCTATAATTCCATGCACACACAAAATTAAACTAGACCAAGTTATTTGCATACACCGGGGAGTTAGCGCATCCCAAATTCAAAATGGCTGCCCCTTTACAAATTACCTGATACATTTTTTAAAAATATTTTTTGAATCGTATTCATTTATATACCCGACCTGAAATGGGGATAATAGCATGTTTAATTGCCATCTTCATTACTATAAGGTGTAATGTATACACTTAAATTTGTTTTGATTTTATTAGAAACAAAAATAATGCGCATGTGTACACTATGATTAGCTTACAATAGCTGCCCCAGAGGTCTTGGAATTATCCATAAACATCGTAGTATGCGGGTGCATTGATCCGCTGACTTATCTTGAAATAACATATAGGCCTATGTATGGGTGTGTGTCATGACATATAATGGGCTTTTCCATTTATTAATGGTACACCCCCTATAGAAGGCATGGGAATCCCAAAATATTTGACACTTTTTGAGCGTGGGAATTCCCAAAAAAAAATCCATATCCTCTCGAAGGTATAGAAGGCATGGGAATTCCCAATTTAAAAAACAAAAAACAACCTGGGAATCCCCAATTTTTGAAGCAGTTTTGGTCACACCCCTATAAGCTTCTATAGAAGGCAGCACAATTTTGCAGTTGGAATTCCCAACATTTTCTGTAAAAAAATGTTTGCCTTCTATAGGGGGTGTACCATTAATAAATGGAATAGCCCAAAAGGCACCAGTACTTCAAAATTATGTGAAATTCATTACAGCGAGGGTTGAGCGCCAGAAGGCCTTAACTCAAAAAGATTTAATTAATTTTGAGATAACAACTTTGAATATTTGGGACCCGTACAACACACTGTAGCACCCAACTCATACCTCTAATTATAGTCAACAATTGAGTGTGTTTATGAGTTAAGTCTTTATAGTTCTTAAAATCTGTGGGTTATATGGATTATTTTGGTACCAAAATTTGATTTTGCCTACAAGTTGAGTTACGGCCTTCTGGCGCTCAACCGCCGAGCTCGCCAGCCCGCTCTGCAGGCTTTTTGACCTCTGCTCCAAGCAGTGTGTTTCCAAACCAAGTAATACCCCTGTCACACATACGGCGATCAGGCCTTGCGAACCGATTGGGAACGTAGTGGACACCATCTAGAGCGGTGTAGGATTCCCATGATCGCCCATGAGCGCCATACAAAGCGCCTCGCTTGTTTACGCTCTGCTGCGATCAAGCCAGCGCTTGTATTGCGATTATAAGTCGCTGTCTGCGTTACTACCCAGGATATATAATTAGAGCGTCCTTGGTTACTACACCTTCTCAACACGTTTTCATAACGTTCTCTGCGTCAGCGCGGAGAGTACAGAGCGAGTGCACGAAGGGTTTTAAATTCAAACATTGAAAAAGTAGAAATTATACAGTCCTCAAAATAAGTAACTGCCTATAGGTAACTTCCTATAGTCTTAACTCCAACACTATAGCTCCTACGTAAAAATATTAAATTATGAAGTAGCCTAGTAAACATGGTAAAGAAAATACTTCTCTTTAATTCGAGAGATATTGTTCACGACTGTCGGTTAATAATTAAGAACGCAACATTGTGAAGGATTGAACAAAGTGCAGTTTACATTTTCACACTTGGGTTTTGAACACGCGGGACAGTGCGACAGGTATGTGTATGGCCTGCATTGATCAATTGAAGCATCCCAAACCCTCATCTTATTACTATCGACCCATGAGTTGTCGCTACCAGTTAATCAATAAACTGCCTGTTGCTACATGTAGTCCTAGGCTGCGTGTAGGCGAACAAGATGTTAAAATGAAAAACGTACTTTGTTTTGGCTTTAGGCAAATAACAAAACGTGAAGATTGAATGAATATTAACATATTCATGAATATTAACATCTTCATGAAATCTTCACGTGTAATATCACAAATTAAAGGAAAGAAATGTCCATACCACTTTATAATTGAATACTTTTACGGAGGAGCTATTATTGTGTTGAAGTTGAGAGCATATTAATGTATTACCTAGTCAGTTACTTATTTTGAGGATTGTATACTCCTTGTAGTAGCTCTACAGAAGGAATAACAATGACCCATGTTTAAAGCTCTAATCACATTGCCGATACATTGATTGTTATTTAAATCCTATTTAGAGAGCATTATCCTACACTGTAAAAAATAATTACCCAGTATGGTGTAAAATATTACACATCTCAGCGGTTCTGGGGAAACATGGTCGTCACTGGAGTAAGCTTTACACAGCAAAAGGGGAGTAACAAATTTACACCAGTTCGGAGTAACATTTTACCGAAAATGGGGTAACTTTTACACAATTGCTCGCATGTTTCCCCAGAACCGCTGAATGGGGTAAACTTTACCAAATTCAACAGCGGTAGTAGTTTTACCCCTCAATTGTGTATTATTTTACACATAAATGGGTTTAAATATTCTTACCCCATAGAGTTGTGTAATATTTTTACAACTGTTTGTGTACATTTGTTGTAGATATTTACACAATTTTGTGTAAACATGATGAAACCTGCAGGAAATAAATTACACATCACAATGAAATGAACATCACTGAATACATTTATTCAATTTTTGCAAAAGCCTTTATTCTGAACATGTTTCTTTCAACGTTACACATGAGCTTTTTATTGCCATTATTTCAAGGTATGTGTTTCTATTGATATCCTAAATATGTCATTATCAAATCATTGCATGCATCATGTGAAAACTTCCAAACGGTCTGAGTACTATACGGAGGATACCAACCAAGTACATTGTTCATATGTTTGATTGAAGTAAGCTTAAACTTTTATAAACACATGCAATGCATGCATGCAGGTCATTTTTTTATCGTCATGTACCGTGCTTTACCAGCCTGTATATGTTTTTGAGTCAGCGTACACCTTTAAATTTGATAATGACATATTTAGGATATCAATAGAAACACATACCTTGAAATAATGGCAATAAAAAGCTCATGTCGTTTTCCATCAGGAACACCGTGACCGTCTTCGACGCCATCATTGCAGCATGTGTCGTTCGTATAGTCAAGTTTCGCACATCATTTTGGCGGTGTCATCATGGTTGCTTTTACCCCATTGCCGGGGAAACCGTCACTCATCTGCCACGGTAAAAGTTTACCGGTGTGTGTTGTGAATCAAAAATTGTTTATTCACTCATTTTGGGGTAAAAAATGCACAATATTTCACCCCATTCACTTTACCGCTCGAAAAATTACCACCTTTTTTAACTGTGTATATAGCTTAGCGTAATGCGATAATGCCACTTTTGTATAGCATGGAAATAGTAGTGTCAATTGGCGGGAATTTTGAACAGGTGTATCAATAACATTGTTGAATGTGAATAGGCCTATATTAAAATGATAGGGTCATTCAATAGGTTCTACCCCACACCTCATAACTTTGCTATTGTATAAGCCAGTTGTATGAAATATTCCACAATTGTAGTTTTGAATCTCAGCTACAAATTCATAGTAGATTGGTCTGAGAACTGGTTGTACTTTTCTGGAGATGCAGTACAAACCAAACGTCCAAGTAGTGCGACGGAAACGGTTATAAAACAGCCAAATGTTTCATAAGAGCTACTTTTGGCCAATTCTAGTCGGTAGATTATAACCGTTCTAAATTACAGATATCTCTTGAACAGACTATAAACAATAAAATTCATTGATGTACCCTATGTATATAAAATAGTATGGGGGATGCCCTCTAGTAAGCCAGAACCAGACCAGGACAGCCATTAGTTTTAACCCTACCACAGAGAACCACTGCAAAAGTCATATTTGCTCTTCACTATGGCTTGACTTGTAACAACGAATAATTGACTTAATAGCGGTATTCCAGTTTGCTAAAGGCGTAGCAATACATTCGAGTTGGTATTATACTATTTGCAAGCCTACAAAGGTTAATATTGCCTACAATCTGATTTATACATGATGATACAATATTATATTCAGAAAAGAAGAAAAAAACATATTTATCTTTAGGATAATTTTCCGTGTCTGTTGTCCCAAATCTCTCTCTGGTTTTGATCGCATCATTATAAAAGTGAGAGAGATACCAATTATCATTTACTTTAAATGTCTAGCTATGATTACACTCACGACAAAAGTCATGAGGCAGCTGCCATTCATATTAACGATGTTATGAATGAGGAGGTATAACTCATTGAATGACCCTCGTATTATTAATTAAATTTGGATATTAAATTTGTCAAAACAGGTTAATATTGTTCAAATCATTACCCTAAGTACAATACCAAACACCTGTTAAACTAATAATCCAAGTGAATGGACTCCATCGATGCATGTCTTTTTCTAAAGGATGCTCAGTATGTGCTTGGAGTTTGACGAGTGACCTACAGGATGACAGGACAGGACAGCGCTCTGAAAGCGCCAGTGTACTACGCTTGTTTTGAGCATGCACAAAACAGGCGTAGTACACTGGCGCTTAAGGGCGACCATGGGGGACGCTCTCACGACCCTCTCACGTCACAGCCAGTTCCCACTGCGTCACCAAGGGGTTCGTAGAGATCTTGATGCGTTTGGCGTTTGGAGTTTTCATAATTTTTTAGCGTAATCTAAGCGCCGGCCTGATCGCAGCAGAATGTGAAAGGGTTTTAGCGACCTTGACTTAAAAATGGACAATTTCGGACAGTTTTCCGCGCTCTCACTGCGTATTATACATATTTTTGAGCGCAGTTCAGTCGCTGGTCTGATCGCCGTATGTGTGACAGGGCCATTATAGTGTCATCAACCGTCTGATGTGGAGACGCTTTCAAGAAGATAGTCTGTACACGAGAAGGCCAGCTCAAGACAGCAGATGCTTCACTATTCCTCGTCAGGACCAATACTTGAGGACACTGGCACGCAGAAACCGTCAAAGTAACGCCAGATCCTTAGCTACATACTTTCAGAGGGCAACTGGTGTCCGTGCATCCAACCAAACAGTAAGAAACCATCTGCTTGAAGATGATATGCATGCCAGAAGACCAGCTACAGGCCCTGTTTTGACCCCACAGCATGGCATAATCTGGTTGGAGTTTGCCTGAGATCATTAAGATTGGCAGGTGGGAAATTGAACACACCAGTTCTCTTCACAGGTGAAAGCAGGTTCTCAGTTCCCACCAATGACAGACGTGTTAGGGTATGGAGACATTCGGGAAAAGATATGCAGACTGTAACATTGTTGTAGTTGATCACTATGGAAGCGACCATGTTGGGAGGCCATTTGCCGATGCTGTAGAAGAAGATGTCATGCTGGTGCAAGATAATGCTCATCCACATATTGTGGAGCCATGTGTAGCCATGGACTTTCTCTAGGATGAGGGAATCAACACTATGCCCTGGACGGCAAGGTCTGGAGACCTTAACCATATAGAGCATGCATGGGACATGCTTGGCCGACGGATTTCAGGTCAACGGCATATTCCAAATACTAGTACTGTTCAGGCACTAACAGATGCTTTGGGTGAAGAGTGTAGGAACAGTCCTCAGGATTCTCTAAGACAGCTGATTCTAAGGGCTCCTCAACGCTGTCAGGAGTGTATACAAGCACGTGGAGGTCATACCAGTTAATAGACGCCAGTTCTTATGACTCTTTCTTAAACTGATAGATAGTGTATAATTATGCAGACACTTTTAAAATGTCTGACAAAATCAGTTCTTTATTGTTCGTATAGGGTTGTGTGGACACTCTTGTGTCCAAGTGTTAGAAGACATGCATGCTTTCACCTTGTACTACTGAATATGGTTCGGTTAACAATTCGAGGGCTCAAAAACACAAGACCTTATCTCCATTTTGACCATTTTGAGAAAAAGAATATTGAAGATTGTTAAACACATTGGGGAGATGGAGATGAGGCCTTGTGATACTGGCTATAACTTTGAAAGGGGTTATGTTATGGAGATAAGGCTGGTGTTACTTGAAAGAGAATTTCTTTCTGAACATTTTGATACCAAAATCTCATTTTTGTAAAAATGGGGAAATAACTCAAAATATATATTGTCAAATTTTGTCGTTCTAGTTTTATTATGATCCTAATAAAATTCTCTAGGATTGTTTTTTTTTAATATCTGATTTATTTTTTGAATTTTTGACCAAAAAGTGCCAAAATTGTTTACCTCCAACAATTTTTTAGTCAATTGCTAAGGACAATTATCTTATAATAATTTAATTGTACTAGTATTGGAAGTTATATTCTTAAATTCCGAACCTGCAGTAGTGAAATTTGTTTTGACCCAATGTGACCCTTCCTGACCTTTGACCTCAAAGTCATGTTTGACTTGTTTTCTAGTCTCATCAATACGCACAAGGTGCAGCAAGTCCGGTCAAAATCGGAGCATGTCTTAAATTGTACACCTGTATAGTTCAATGACCCCTATAGTGACCTCATCTGACATGTCATGTTTAATCGCTGAGGACCCTATATAAACATGGATCCAAGTAATCCTTAAACCAATTCTGACAATCATCAATTATTTCCTCTCGAAGGAGAAGCATTTTAAGTGAAAGGATTGAACATTATCATTTTGACCCCTAGTGACCCCTTTTTGACCTTTGACACCAATATAATGATTGACTTTTTTCTTGGCTTATCAATGCGCATCAGATGCAACAAGTTTGGTCAAAATCGGAGCATGTCTTAAACTTAACACTCGTATAGTTCAATGACATATATAGTGACCCCATATAACATGTCACTTTTAATCGCTGAAGACCTTATATGTACATAGATTCAAGTAATCTTTTGACCAATTCTGACAAGGAAATGACTATTCGTACAACTATTGTACGAATTAGCGGAGTATCGCTGTTATTCGCACAACTGGTCTGGTTCCTAGTCGTGAAGGGTTCCCATTGAATTACCATTACACAATAGAAAGTAACACTCATCCAAATCACGTAAGCTCTAAAACTATTAAGTTTTAAATCTGTCATGTTATGGAAAATAGTCATATGAACAGAAGTGTTTTTTTTTATACTGTTAACACTTTCCACGCGGCTATTAGTTTGGCCATATACAAAACAGATTTTCAAAAACCGTCCCCAAAATTCAAAGATTACTAAACTATTACTAGGCATGTTTGTACTTATTCTCATGGTGATTCCAAATATGGTAATGAAATTCAATAATGTTGACATTTTTGAAACATTTTGTAACATTTTGGAATGTCGTCTGCAGACGCCTGTCGCATGGAAAGCGTTAAGAAATTAGAAATTCATGAATCAAATTAGCAAAGTGTTAACAAAAATTATATATCGGATGGTTTCAAATCATCTTTAATTAATTTGTCACAGTAAGTATCATAGATCTTTAATGTTCGGCACAAAGCTCAATTTAAATGAGATGCAGTTATTTGGTATTCTCTTTTAATTTCTAGAAAAGTAAATAACAGATCTTTTTTGTGTGTGATGTATTTGTATTTAAATTAAAGAATGATAGTAAATTCATTCATTTTGATCTCTCAATACCTTATAATATTATTCTTACCGTCGTTGTACGACTTGCAGCGACTTGTACAATAGTTGTACGAATAACAGAGACACTCCCCTTATTTGTACAATATTTGTACGAATAACAGCGATATTCCGCTAATTCGAACAACAGTTGTATGAATAACAGCGATGTTCCGCTAATTCGTACACCAGTTGTACGAATAACATCGATATTCCCCTAATTTGTACAACAGTTGTACGTTGTACGAATATACTCTGCCTTCTGACAATCATCAGTTATTTCCTCTTGGAGGAGTAGCATTTTGAGTCACTGCCTACTTGTTCTTATCATGTTCTCACTGACATTGTATTGCAATGAAAGGCATTGTTAATTGAGGGTCTTTAAGCAGAATCCTTCTATATAGTTGTAGGGTTGATTTTGTGACTTCAATCTTGTCCACCACCGTTTCTCTTGTAGACTCTCTATTTTACAATAACAGATATTTTGGTGCTTTGAAAGAAAGGAAGTTGGATGCGAGCTCAAACGGGGCCCTATTTTAGTATATTTTAGTGGAGATCATATGACCTTTAGCTACTAATAACTTTATTTTGCACAGTTGGTTCTATTAAAAGCCCTTTCAACACCTCAGTATGTTGCAAGTTGCTACGCATGTTGGGCTTGAATCGTTAACAAAATTGTTGACACCCAAATTTAAAGATCAAAAGATTGTATACCTTCACAATCATATAAAAACTTAATCCCAATCAAAGCTTTCACACGAAATTTGACATTTAGAATTTATGGACTTTAATAGGTAATAGAGACCTTCCGTGTTTTGGATTAGCTGCCAACACCAAAGTGTTTATAACATGATTCGGAACCACAACCCTCCCCATTCAATACCGCAGCCTGGTAAATGACCTCAACATTAGTATAACCTTTACTTGAAATGTCACAAAAATAATGTGCATTTTAGCCAAGAGTTCCTTGAACACAGTTTAGTGTTACCTCCAAGATAGCCGCTAATCCCAAACACGGAAGGTCTCTATAGATTGAGTTTCATAATCTTACATCAGTCAAGATTGTTTATAGTCTGTTAGAATATGTGCAACATTTGAAACAGCTAAACTTGATCAATAGGTATGTTCTGTCTCATATTCTCGCACGTATTTAAACGCGGTTAAGCTAAAATATACGCATTTAACTTTGACTTTAAAAACATCGTTTAACTAAACGCAATTCTCGAACATTTGTTTAAAGGAAGGCTCCCGCAAGCACAACATTGAGCATTATTTGTTAGAAACATAATTATCGAGCCGAAGTTACGTAATTATATAGAACAAAACACCGTACTAGTCACAAAAATGAATACAAACTGCCATCACTCAACATGCACTTTTTAAAATTCGCGGCGATTGAAAGTCCCGGTGTCGATAACGTCATGGGTATCGGTGCTCAAATTTGCGCATGTGCATTGTACAACTATGACATCATCGACACTGGGACTTTTGATCGGCACGAATTTTAAAAAGGGCATGTTGAGAGATTGCGGTTTTTATTTGTTTTTGTCATAAGTGTGGTGTTTTCTTCTATATAATTACAAAAGTTGGGCTCGATAGTTATATTTCTAACATATAATGCACACTTTTATGCTTGCGGGACACCTCCTTTAAACTTAAATACGCGTCGAATTCACTGAAAAGTGTCTAACTTTAAACATGAGTACAGGGGTAGTTTAATTGTCCCTGGTTTAACGCGCGTTTAAATCAACTCATGCACCAATTGTACGCCTTGAATGTTTACTCAACCGTGGCCGGTGCATTGTGACTGCAGATACGTAGTCTTAGAAATACACGTGCATTTAAGGAATACGGTCGATATCTATTCTTACTCATTTGGGCCACAATAAATTGAATACCAGTATGCGTGAACGCACCACCACTCTGGGGACGAGATTTACGGAGTTAAAAATCGGGTTTTGTTAAACACGTCGTTTAAAAAATAAACTCGCGTTTAGCTTAAAACCGTGTTTAATACGAGAATACGGTCCTATGTGTTTAGAATACCTCCAGAAAAAATGGGTGTGTAACTGAGATCTATAGCTATTATCATGGGACATTTTATATGGCTCGATTATATATAATGCGAAGTTTTGAGATAGAAGGTAGAACTTCTTGAATGACCCGTTAGAGCGGTCCGCTGGTTAGAATGGACATAACCTTGAATATATCCTTCTAATGATGGTATACGTCTTAAACCGCTTTTGTAATCGGGGAATGTTACGGATGCTATAAGGTATTTGACAGTTTATCTACCGTTTGAAATCATATTCGGTAAAATGTGTTAATGTAAGTATAAATTATGTTAATCATTTTCATCGTGCATGAGGAGTTCACATACGCTTGCCATTTATTACAAAACAATATTGTTAATATTTAAAACGCCAATGTTTTATACAAAGGGAAATATATAATCATTAAGTTCGAATTGTTTAATGTGTCTCGATTAGTATCAAAACTGATGACAATAAAGCCTATATTGAACTATACAAATATTTTGTTAGCATTCATAGTTTAGCACATAACATATCAGTTTAATCTGTTTTACTTCCATCCAGGAAAGCAGACAACATAGAATATACAATAGTTAACATGTTTAAAGCTTGAACATGTCAAGCCGGGTGAAACCACAAAATACCAACATGTCCATATGATGACTTATCATTCATCTTCAGTGTACTTACATCATTTCATATTTGCTGCCAAATGACATAATTGTTTACAAAAGGAATTAATTATCGATATTGATTCACATATCTTGAGATGTGTCCAATATCTACAGGTTTGATCAGATCTTCATGGTGTGGTATGGGTCATTATGTTATGTCAGACAAGGTCGAACATTTGGCATTTGGCCTCAGACGTTGCATTACACCAGATTAACTCATCATTGTTTATTTGGGTTAAAACTGTATAAAATGGGGGAACATTTCTCATGTTGAAATCAGTTGTAAACTAAATGTTGCCTCGACGCCTTCTTGTCTTCACTACATTTTCTCTCTGCTGCTGTGTTGAGTTCTGTTAACTACTTATTATTCATCATGATGAAGATCACATTGCTGGTTGCTGTACTCTTCGGTAAGTCTTACGATACCTGTGATATTGTGTATAATAGGATGTAAGCTTTGCATGCAGGACAATTATAGTTCAAATGCCATTGCAGGGAGAACAATACCATCACCCTTACTAGTATCTCTTTCACGCGTGATTGGTGTTGTACTCCTTAGATTTGGGTGCCTTCTGGTGGATGATTTGAACTAATGACTTTTCACTTTGTGTTCACGTGAGAACGATGACATGTGTTAACCGGGTTTCCTAAAACCTTTAAATGATGCACGTGCTCCGTATCATTGCTCAAATTAAATGTTCAATATTTGGCTATAATATAGGCCTACGCTAAAATGTATCCTTATCTGATTGGCTTTCAAATGCCGTTTGATTAAATATATTGTTTTCAACAATCTAATGACATTGATCTACCGGTCATCTTACTGCTGAAATATTCTAAATTAACTCTAATTGTTCTTAAATGAGCTCCAAGTTATAATATTGGTGTTAAATGTTGTTTCTTTTGTCTTATTTGCTTAAGATGTCTTTTTTTCTTTCTTTGATGAATGGAGTCTCAAAGAGTCAAACATAACAGTAATTTTAATCATGCATTTTTTTTTCAAAATTAAAAAGAAAACTAAACAACTTTGATTTTGTTTGCTCATGGTCATTTCAACATTTTTGGATATGCCACAGCAAATACGAATAAACAGCATAAGGTAATGTTTTGCTTTGCTTTATCATTTCGTTTTTGCTTTGTTATTTTGAAGCTCGTACAAACGGCAAATCCAAAAATGAATGTTTGCCGATCCAAACTACAAATGACACCAAATCATGTTTTCATTAAAGCCCGATTTTTGGGTGCTCAGAATTGATCAAAAACAACATAAGGCGTGTATCATATAAGTATTATGAGTTGCATGTAAATCAAATCTACAATGGTTGCATTGTATTACTAACTATAAGGCAATCTACCATTAGTCTTAGCAAGCTTAGTGTAAAACATTCAATAGCATTGATGAAAGAAATTCATTATTATCTTTTTTAACAGTGAGCGCAAATGCCAAAGCATTCCCGTTCGGATTCCTGAATAATAACCCAAACAACATGGACACGCCAGATGATGATCAACAACGTGTTGCCGGTCGTCGTGTCGGTGTCGCCGGTCAGGCCTTTACATCAATGGCACCTGCAGGTGGGAGCAGTAGCGACAGCAGCAGCAGTAGCGAAGAAGACATGGACTCCATCTTTCCAGCTGCAACTCCAGTAGCGGGACCGATCCAAGGAGCAGGAGTGGGAGCAGGAGCAGGGGGAGCAGCAGCCGCTGGAGACAATAGCAACGACGCTGTTGTTCCCGCTGCCGGAGGCCCAATTATTAAGAAAGCCGCCGTGAAAGAAGCCGTTGGTACTATCGGTGAACAGGCGCAGCAACAGGCGATAGCATATTTCGCCAACCCATTGAACATGAAGGCTCAAACGTCCGATAGAAAAAGGCAAGGACGACAGTCAGGATTCTTGGTGGCAATGACCGTGTTAGGTTTGATCGTTGGTGTCGCTGCTCTGTCAATCACTGCGTATCGAAACAAAGAGTACGTCCTTGTACGTCTGGGTTGGCATTAAAACTCTACTATGTTCGCTCCAGAATACCAAAGATATTTTAGGAACTGCACCGGTACCTAAAGTCAGACAATCACTTTCTCTTACCTACCTGATCAATGTCCCCGTACTATGCGTAAAAAGTCGGGGAAATTATAAGTGCCGGTTGGAGCTACTCCTATTAATGCAAGCTTTACCTTTACTTGGTTATTGAGAGAGTCAATAATTGTGACGTCAATAGAAACAATAATTTGGATTGATAAACATAGTAAATGTATATATCTTTATGTTTTGCACACGTTTTATATACATTATAATAAACAGATAAACAAGACGAAAAAGTATAATAATAAATAATAATTTCGTATTGGACTGTTCATTTTTTGTTATTTAAGATTAAGATTAACCCTCGTCCTACTGAGCCTTGTAACACGGTACCCTACCTCCCTCCCTACCCCCTTACCTTTAGACTTTGACGGCTTATCCTACCCCGGTTAAGGTTCAACTCCCTCAATTGTTTTCGTCAAAATGAGCGCAAAGGATGGAAAAACGATTACCTAGGTCACTTTCTGTTGCATTGTGGTGCCATCGGAGTAACCCTTAGAGGGTTGGTTGGTATGTTACCCCCCCCCCCCCCCCTCCTCCCCGTCACCCTTCCACTTTAGTAGGCCGTCGGTTAAGATAACATTACAAAAACCAAGGAATTGTTTAAAGAGGTATTTCTGTAGTTGTGGTGTTTGAGGTGCCGCTGTTCATAGGTTCAAGTAATTCACTGATCAAACTAATTACAGCTATCATTTATAGCATTATACATGTGTATGTGTATATTCCGGTACATGTACACAGCAGATTAGGAAATAGGGTTGAAAGCTATATTAAAGGCCCTTTAAATTTCATAATGGAAATAGTCTTTAAGTCAATGAATTATCTTCCAGCAAATGTGTCCGTAACGTTTGTTTTGCGGATATTGATGTACAGTGTACTTAAATATTAATGTGTTATTATAACAGATCTGTGTATTATTTGTTTGAACATATCTGACATGAGCTGTAGAACGGGACCCAGTTTCAATTGAGGGCGCTTCAAAACAACGGGTGTACGTAACCAAGGTAACGCACACCCGTCAGTTTGAGCAATGATTGAATTTTCGCCTTTTACCCCCAATTATCTGCATAAAAAGTAACTATCCATCAAGTTGAGGGCAGCATATGTTACCAAGAACTGTATTGAGAGTTCGCTATCCATACATTGTACAATTGAGTTGGTGCACTCTTCAACATGGTGAAGATTTCTATACTGATTGTCGCGCTCTGTGGTAAGTTTACGACTTTTTTATGTTTTTTGTTATTATTGTGCTTGAGTTGTGTGTAATGCTTATTGCTTACGCTCCAAACCACGTACCAGCATGAAGACATTTGGCTTTGCATTGATTTTTCGCAACAAAAGCGTGTTGATGTTAGAATCTGGAAACTGTCCAGAAAGCGGTATATCCTTGGTGTAAGACATTCATAAATAAGACTAGTGTAAAAACCTCAGTACGGAAAAGCTGTTATACTTTAATCCGTCAATAAAGAATTTTGTGCTAGGTAAATTACGTTATGTCTTACAGTGGCGTAGCCAGGTTATTCATATTGGGGGGGGGCGAGAAATGAAAATGAACCGACAAATTTGTTTTGAGTCATGGACTGGACAATTTGTTTGACTTTACACCTATTTTTGGCACGATTGAGGTACATTTTGGCTCTAAACAAGCTTATACCAACGAATATTGCATTTAGGTGATTGTTATGCACGCGTAGCGCGCGAAAAAATATTTCATATGTGTACTTTTGACCATCATAATTCCATGGTTCCTCTGGTCAAATGAACCGACAGTGCCAATCTCAACCGACACAATGTCAATATTCTCGCCCCCCCCCCCCCCCCCCCCCCCCCCCCCCCCCCCCCCCCCCCTCTGGCTACGCCACTGATGTCTTACACCAAGGATTAACCCAGAAACCTTCCAACCCTCGGGGTTTTTACCAACACCACAGTCGTCAAAATATGCAAAATGTTAGGATTCATTCCATTTATTCTGGCTAGAGCTCCGGCGCGCATGCTTTCGCTCCAAAATTCAATCATCATGATGATAATATTTAGAAATTAAAACCAAATAAAAAAGGATGTAGTCGTCATGACGCATATGCCTTCAGTGTTTCCGTGATTTGTAAGAGTGATGATTCATTTCTGAATTGATGTGTCATCTTCGAAGGTATCAACTATCCAGGTGTATTCCTCACGAAGGTGTGAGCGGAGTCCATGCGAGCCCGAAGTCCAAAAAGGTCACCATACAATGGACAAAGATCGAAACTGCATCAATTCAGCTGGACAACATACCAACTTGTCCGTCCAGAAACGTATATATTGTTATTAATTACACAAAGTTATCAGGCAAAATGTAAATAGTTTAAAAAAAGTCATTGGCCTTTTGGTGACCCCTGTATGTATACGGTGAAACAAAATACTCGCGGAAATCAAGATTTTTTTTCTGGAATTTTCGGGAACATTTTTAGATACACGCTTAGAAATAAGTGTCAAATGTTGCTGGGTAAAAAAGAAATGTGTAGTTTTTACCCAATATTGTGCTAAACATCGATTTCGTAAAATAACATTTACCACATGCAATAGTTTACTATTGAATTCCGAGATTTACACTCTGGAAGTGTAGAAAAGTGCCCGTAATTGGGTAATAATAATAATAATAATAAAAACAGTGTTTATATAGCGCACTTTGGATCACAATCCCTCAGAGCGCTTTACAATATATGATACAACATAAAATAATAAAATACAAGCAAATCAATTAACAAAATTGCAAGACCAACAATTGCACATTACATCAAGCACTGATATATCATAACATTTACAGACCAGCTGTGATTATATAATAAAAAGTACATTAATTGCACATCAAAAACATTAGAAGTCAAATGAACACACTATGAAGAATACACTCGAAAAAATGCATACAGTCATACAGCCATCCCCGAGACAAATCTCGAAAATGACTACATGAAGACAAAGCATACATGAAGCCATCTTCGAGACAAGTCTCGAAAATGACTACATGTAGTAACTACATGAACATGATTTGACACCATGAAAGTGTAAGATTGTTGGGTAAAAATGTACACAACAAGAATGTGCATAATGTAGTGTTAAGTGTTATACAACAAAAGGGTAAATTGCCTTCACTTAATTATTGGGTAAAGGAAATTTACCCAATTTATGTGTACCAAACTAATGACACAAGTGTTGGGTAAAACAACCCCGGTTGTGTAAAGTGTTACACAATACACATAATTGGGTCAAAATAGGGAACATGGTTGTTTTGGGGTAAACATTTACCCAACGATATTGTAGTTTTAAACTTTGTTGGGTAAAATGTCTGTGTAGAAAGCCGCGTTACCGATCGATGAAACTATTGTCCAGACAAGGTAAAGTAAACTATGCGTGTAGTAGTGTCGCGAGAGCACATTATTATCAAGGTCGATTTTTCAACAACGGTTTGCCGGCAACCTGACCTTCACACATCGGTCTCCCTTAAGATGAAATAGCATTATAATTCACTAGTTTCATTATATTTATGCTTTTTTCATGCCAATCTCAACATTGACCAACTAATGTCAGCAATTTCTTTCTATCTTGTCATATTTAGTCATATAAAATAGTTTATACTGACACAAAACATATCCATATATCAAATGCTTCGTTAGCGCAGTGGGTACGGCGTCAGTCTTAAAATACAGATGTTATGGGTTCGAGCCCCGTTCCGATCAAGTTAAGGTAAGTTCTTCTAAAAAACTTTAATTCCGCGGATAATAAAATTGCGAAAGGAAAGTAGAATGCAACTATGACACCCAAAATGGCTTAAAATGTATACCCGCATTTAAAAATTAAAAAAATTATGTGTACCAAAATGACACAAGTGTTGGGTAAAACATGTTGTGTAAAGTGTTACACATAATAGGGAAAATGGTTGTTTAAGGGTTAACATTTACCCAACGATTGATGGATAAAATGTTCACTATGTGTTGTGTAAGATTCTACATAACCACTGTTGTGTTCATTTTTACCCAACAAACAACCATGTTCCCTTTTTACCATCCTGAAGTGTAGTATTTTACCCAACATTGCCTAATCTTTTCTAAGAGTGTATAAGCAAGTTTCATTTTTGACCTCTGACTTGACAAAAACAAAAACACAGATATACGGAGTACGAGAACTATTCATCTACCGAATAACATCAATAAGATGGGGTCCTGTCGGATGGGCCCTGTCGGGTTGTGATACTAAAAATCGCTACGGAAAACTACGTTTCTATATCATTATCACATTGAAATACATCATGATGGCTAATCTCACGGCTACAGGGATGGAAGTTAGTTTTTGTAGAAAAAGAACCCCAGCATCGCTCTAAACTTCAATAAATATTATGAACTAGTACGTATGACGCATACGTATAGGTGACTTATACGCCTACTTAAGACTTTTACGATAGGCACCAAGCTTAGTAATATTGTGCATAGTCATGTACAAGCACCCATGAAATTTAAACTGAGGGCAATGCAAATATTGTTTTATTATTATGGACATATCTGCATTGGTGTCAGTCCAAGTCTCATAGGTGCTTGTATGTCTGGTGATGCAAAATATTACTTATCGTAAAAGTCTTATCGTAATTATGCGTATAAGTTCTAGTTTTTGCAGACTGTCTTTCCTGACCGTGTGAAGTATGCATTCACTACATAATTTAAAAAATCGTTGTTTTCAATGATAATTTTGCTCTCAATTGGTGATATTACTTTTAATGATAAGACTTCTGTTTGCGAACTGCAAGCGGCATCTGACATTTTAAATAGATAACGTGGATGAGAATTGTGCAATGTGTATCCCTTATTCAGCTTATCTCTGGGCTACCCGCCAACTCTTATATTAAATTGAGAACTTTATAAATACATTTATGATTTGAATAGGGAATTTCATTTCCGAAGTGAAACATGCTATTCGAGCTAAAACGAGGAAACGTTCAAAGTCGACTTATGGTATGTATTTAATTTCTCATTCCAGTGAGTGTCCAGGTAAAGGCCAACCCAGTCGGAGTTTATCACAACCAGCCAAATAACTTGGATACACCATATGATGATCAGATAGTAGCCGCTGCAGAAGCAGGTGCTGGAGCCGCTGGTCAGGCTGCAACAGTCATTCCTGATGGAGGTGGTGGTGACAGTAGTAGCAGCAGTAGCAGCGAAGAAGATGCCGGAAGTGAGGGTGCATTACACACAGCAACAAGACAACAAGGGATGAGGCAATCCGGAGAACAAACCCGAGCACTAATAGCCGTTTCCATATTGGGTTTGATTGCAACGGTTGCAGCAATATCAATAGCTGCTTACAAGTACAAAGGGGCTATTAGCGCGGGAATCAAGCACTCGTTATTCAAGATTAGGATGGTGATGGTGAACGAATCTCTCTTTCGGGAGCATGAAGATGAAAGGAAAATAGTGGATGCCGACGCTTTGGAACCCGATTGTTCATTTTGACGGAATAAATCGTATTGAAAATCAGGAGCCAGCGCGATGCAGGGGGTAACTTTAGAGCTGCCGAAAGACAAATTCATGGTGAACTAACACTAAAGTACTTACCCACGAGGATATGATCGCAATGCATCGTGGGAAAATGGGGGAAAATGGCCACGTAATCCTTCCTTTCAAAATAGCCCGATTTCAATAAGGTTCAATAATATCTGACATTCTGTCAGTCTACTAGGCTACTTTAATAACAAACTGAAGGTTTGTAGAATTAAAGATCATTGATCCGAGCTTAGATATAACTATGCTATAACTTAATTAGTGTAGACGTTATTAAAATGACTTCAATATGCTTATCGATCAAGTGCAAGTGTAGTTGTATTTACTGTGCTCAAAATGTTGAACGAGTGACAACGTAGTGATCAATACGCTATGTGTACGTTGAGCATTCGCCGTGTGAACGTTTCGCACGTTGGGCGTTCACACTTGGCGTATTGATCACTACGTTGTCAGCCGCTCAAAATGTTGAACATGCTCACACATTCAAGGCCCTGTCACACCATAGCGTATGGCCTGAACGTGACCTGAACGTATGCCGACGTATTCAAAATATAGCTTGAAAATTGTCAGGGTCCAAGAACGTCCAGGAACGTCCAACTTCCCAACGAATTGCGTAGGAAAAGTCGATATCGGTGATGGAATGGGCGTATCCATAGCGTATCTATAGCGTATTGAACGTATGCGAGCGTATGACCAACGTATTCTTAACGTATTCGTAGCGTATGTCTGCCGTGTTCGACGTATCCTCAGCGTATCCTCGGCGTACAACGAGTTGGGGATACGTCGTTTACGTTAAGAGCACGCTGCGATACGCTGTGAAAATTTGAAACATGTCGAGCCCGCGAAAAATGATTGAGCATGTTCAAAATGTCTCGACGTTCTCCACGTGTGCTTAATACGTTCTGCATAATTTCCCGATAGGTTCGTGGCACGTTAGACATACGTTTACATACGCTGACATATGTTAGACATACATTGACATACGTTAGAGGTACGTTACTCGTAATTTATAGGTTGGACCTATAGATTGATCCTTTAAGATATTTTAATAGTTATCATCTAGGCTGGGTTTTCTTGAACTGGCAACACGTGTCCCGCCGTGTACGAAACTCACTTTCTGCAGCGGCATAAGTCACGTGTTCGTTGTACGCCGAGGTTACGCTGAGGATACGTCGAACACGGCAGACATTCGCTACGAATACGATAAGCATACGTTGGTCATACGCTCGCATATGCTGTGATACGCTGTCATAAGTTTGTTATAAGTTAGTGGTACGCTATCAATACGTTAGTCATACGCTATGTATACGTTCAATACGCTATGGATACGCTATAGATACGTCCATTCCATCACTGATGTCGACTTTTCCCTACGCAATTCGTTGAGAAGTTGGACGTTCTTGGACTCTGATAATTTTCGGGCTATTTTTGAATACGTCGGCATACGTTCAGGCCACGCTCAGGCCATACGCTATAGGCCCTGTCACACCATAACGTATCGCCTCAACGTATGCCAACGTATGCGAAATATCGAAAAATACGTTGGTGTACGTTGGTGTACGCTGATATAAGTTAGGGGTACGTTGGGGATACGTCGTTTACGTTAAGAGCACGCTGTGATACGCTGTGACAATTTGGACCACGAAAAAATATTGAGCATGCTCAAAATTTCTTGACGTACTCAACGTGTGCTTAATACGTTCTGCATAAGTTCCCGGTAAGTTTGTGGTACGTTAAATATACGTTGACATACGCTGACATACGTTAGTGGTACGTTACTCGTACGTTACTCGTAAGTTGGTATACGTTGATGAACGTAGGCTGGGGGAAACGTACAGCCAACGTAGTGATAACGAGTTGATAACGTATATGTGCCGTATGTCTAACGTATGCCTGACGTATTTCCAACGAGTTTCGACGTATTCTCACGTATTCACCTTATGCCGGGCGATCGTGTAAGGCCCTGTCACGTATCCATAGCGTATCCATAGCGTATTGAACGTATATATAGCGTCTGACTAACGTATTGATAGCGTATCACTAACTTATAACATACTTATGACAGCGTATCACAGCGTATGCGAGCGTATGCGAGCGTATGACTAACGTATGCTTAACGTATACTTAACGTAGCGTAGCGTATTCGTAGTATATGATGATGGGTTGATGTGTTCAGCACGACAGACCATGAAGAAGTGAGGATGAGATACTCAAGGGACCCATTTATATGTGTGGTGGTATGGGAAAACCCGTCGGAAGTCGCTAGTGTTAATATTGAGATATCTGGGTCATACCAAAATATTCCTAACAAATAAGTTCCAAGTCAATTTTCCAACTTTGGTCCCAAGATAGAGATTATACCTTGAACTTTAGTCTCCAGGAGTTTTTAATGCAAAATTCCAGATGTTAAATTTATTTTAGTACTTTTCTGAACCTTGTTTATCAAATTTTATGTGTAAAATGCTATGTGTAAAATGCTACGTAAAATGACATTGTTATCATGGTAACCACTTGTGAATTCCGACAATGCATTGTAAAGATTTTTAAAGTGAAGGACTTACAATTGTTAATAATATCGCAAAAAACTAGGTTCATATCAAAAGTCCTTTTCATATGACAAGCTATTCTGTGTGACATAACAATGTAGTTTTATTATTAGAGCATTTAAAAGATTTTGTGTACACCTTTGAATTGTCAGTTTCAATTTTTAGTGTTGCATTTAAACTTGCCGACTTTAAAATACTATTACTGTAGTTCTAGATGGAATTTCTGAAAAATTTAAACAGTCCTATACTCAGTAGATTATGAAGCTCTCCGCTATAGAAAAAAATCAAGTTGCTAGAAAATGACCATGTGAAGGGTTTTCCCATGCCACCACACATATACTCAAACCCTCCATAATTTCCCAAAACACCGAATGCGCGCTAGCTGTACGGTAGCCCTGTCACACCATGGCGTATCGCTAGAACGTATAACAACGTATGCGAAATATCGAAAAATACGTTGGCGTACGTTGGTGTACGCTGATACAAGTTAGGGGTAAGTTTGGGATACGTCGTATACGTTAAGAGCACGCTGTGATACGTTGTGAAAATTTGGAACACGTCGAGCCCGCGAAGAATTATTGAGCATGTTCAAAATTTCTCGACGTACTCAACGTGTGCTTAACTTACGTTCTGCATAAGTTCCCGATATAGGTTCGTGGTACGTTAGACATACGTTTACAAACGCTGACATACGTTAGACATACGCTGACATACGTTAGAGGTACGTTAATCGTCTTAAGTTATAGGTTGGACATATAGATTTACCCTTCTAGATATTTTAATAGTTATCATCTAGGCTGCGTTTACTTGAACTGGCAAGACTTGTCCCGCCGTGTACGAAACTCAATTTCTGCAACGGCATAAGTCATGTGTTCGTTGTACGCCGAGGATACGCTGAGGATACGTCGAGCACGGCAGACATACGCTACGAATACGTTGGTCAAACGCTCGCCGATCGCATACGCTGTGATACGCTGTCATAAGTTTGTTATAAGTTAGTGATACGCTATCAATACGTTAGTCATACGCTATGTATGCGTTTAATACGCTATGGATACGTCCATTCCATCACCGATGTTGACGCAATTCGTTGGGAAGTTGGACGTTCTTGGACGTTCTCGGACTCTGACAATTTTCGAGCTATTTTTTGAATACGTCGGCATACGTTCAGGCCACGTTCAGGCCATACGCTATGGTGTGACAGGGCCTTATGGTGTGATAGGGCCTTAATATCATATCTGAACTGAAATCGCTAATAAGACTAGAGAAGACTTTGAAAACCTTTGAAATAGTATGCTGGCCTAGAGAAGGGAAAAAGAGGAAAGAACAAGGAGAAAGTAGGATAAAAAACAAGACGATTTCCTGCAATCGATGTCATGACAAAGCGATCCTAAATGAAAAAACAATTCTGTACCAGTCTCATCTATCATAGGCTATTGTCGGATATATACAAAATGGCTGCCAAAATGGCTGCCAAAATGGCTGCCAAAATGGCTGCCAAAATGGCTCCCGAAACGGCTCCCAAAACGGCTCCCAAAATGGCTCCCAAAATGGCTCCCAAAATCCATAAAATGGGATAATATTTAACCAAAATGTATGATGAAAATATATTTTTAACGATGGGATGTATGTATTAGACCATTAGTAACTCATATCCAGTATTTTTGTTTTGTTAACATACTTTAAATTCAAGATGGCTGCCAAAATGGTCGTTATAACTGTAACAATAGTCTACACGAGTGTATAATAATCCACAATATATATGGTAAGAGTGTATATTGCATCACATTCACCAAATAGTATGTTCTAAACTGCTAAGCTATTGCTTTTAGATATAAGGCCCACCTCTGTAACAATTTTGATTCTGTATCACTTTCCAAATGGCTGCCAGAATGGTTAAGTTAATGTTAAATGACTTAAACAAATGATTTCGTATGGGGGAGTCCTGAGGGGTGCAAGGTAACCCTCTGTATATACCCACCTACTACTCTTACTATTAAACTTGGTATTCACTTTAAACATGTTATAACAAACATAATATCTAGTTTGCCTTTGTGTGAGGCTGCGCGGCTGCACTGCCAAATTAGTACGCTAGACTCAAGGGCAAAAGTGACAATTAGGCCGCACTGCAAAACGAATACGTATAATGCATTGTATGTTACTTTTAGTAAGAATTATACGATATGCACCAACTAATATATTGCCTCTTCATACGTACAAGTACCAAATATTTTCATAATTATCATTTGACATATTTTCATTGGTATTATTTCAATTTTTAATGTTGCTGGTAGCCTTGTTAATATGGTTATGAAAAATGTATTAGTTGGTGTCCATCGTATAAGTCTTACGTACAAGTCACTATATCTGAAGTGCTTCATTACTAGACATAAACGATCACGTAGGGGTAACCCAACCAACGTGCAAACAAATAGGAATTATACCAAATGCAAGTGTTGCCTTGTCCGGAAAGATCCACCGTAACCGAAAATGATTGTTTATTCTGATGGTATCGCAGAGGTCTAGAGTCAACCTCAAATATCACGTTTACTCCGGAGCCCAGCGTACTGATTTAGCAGCGCTGCCTTAGCCTCCGTTACAGATGTAAATAATCGTATAGCTAGATTCCCGCAAAGGAGCCATTATTCTAGTGTAAGTCATGTATATCTTACTTCAAGGATACATATGTTCTCATTCCAAAAATGTAACACATGGTATAAATAGAAAAGATGTTATTGATATCATAAGTGTACAGTCGTCTTTCTGGATAAAACCCTGCCCTATATTGCCATTTATAGATTGCGTTGTATTTTGACGATTTGCCAAAAAGCTAACACACTGTCAGCTTCAGACATTATGTGACGTCGTGACGGACGGCATAACAAGTGCAATGTACGATAAGTTGACCAAAAAAATTCTTAAACCAAAATATATATTAGTTTTTCAACACGCAAAACAAGTTTTTCAACTCAACTAAATTTTCATATAGGAAACCAAGTAGTTTGGTTTTGCTTTCAATGAAATCAATAAGATTTTCAGTGGCAAATATAGTTTTGGGGTCAAAAACCTCGTTTTTGTTTTTGTTAAGTCAAACTACTCAGAGAAAAACGTGATTTTTGACAATCTTTGTTTTATACCCAATAAACAAAGTTTTACGATTCCAAATTATAACAACACGACTTGTGACTTGTTGTACAATTGACTTGCCATAGACGGATGATCGCTTTATAGGAATATTATAAAGCACAATCATTGGCAATATTAATATAAGCGAGAACATCTTTTTTATAAACACCAACTGATAGTCAAACTATATAATTTACATAATCAAAGTGATGTATTTATAAACTTTTTTGAAAAGGATACTTCATTTTGTTCATGACATTATTATGCATTTGCTTATTAGAGTATTGTATTTATAGATATAATATATTTTAGAAATAAAGAAAAATAAAAAGTTTTTTAAAGTGTCCATTTGTTTTACTCATTAAAATACGTCTATAGTGTCATAACTGCGTTAACTGATGATTCAATTTCACCTATGATGATAATGATGTATGCAATATATGAAGAGCTTTGTTGCAAAAGGGCCACCAGACCACCCCCCACATGTTACTCATTTTGTATTAGTGAATTTGCATTGACAAATCCATGGAATTAATCAAATTATTGTATGGCTGTGTTCATCTGTTTCTATATGACTTGGATTTGTGCATCCATGCAAGCCACATTCCACATAATGAATAGCCATTAATTCAATAATACAAAATGAGTAACAGGTAGAAATGGATGTAGGCCCTTTTGCAACACAGCTCTTCATATATAGTTCGAGCATTGAACCCTTGTCAAACCAAGGAATTGGTCTGTTGTAACCTCTCTTTCCACCCTAAGATTTCAGAAAATTCACCATTCGGCAATATCGTGTTTACTGCTCAGGTAACGGAATAAACGCATGTGAAATGTCACACCTTATTCTAATGGTTACCAGTCAGCTGTAGAACGGGGCCCGGTTTCAATTGAGGGCGCTCCAAAACGTACGTAACCAAGGTAACGCACCCGTCAATTTCAGCAATGATTGAATGTTCGCCTTTTTTACCCCCAATTATCTGCAAAAAAAGTAACTATCCATCAAGTTGAGGGCAGCATAAGATACCAGAACTCCTTGCGACATCCAGTTCGATGATTTAATTTAACCTTTGACCCCAACATCACACAACACAAGCTAAAATTATGTCTTTTTGACGAGATTACACAATTTTATAGAATTTTTAGCGTAAGTGCGATAATTTTTACATTAAATATAAGCCCTATAGTGTTCAGAAGTGATGCCTTTGTAACGGTTATCTCTGTGATAAGAGAGTTATTTCGTTGTTTAAAATCAGCCAAAATCGGCTTTCATGAATTTTGAAAATTACTGTGACTTGAGGCCGTTCCCCTGAAAACGCAGTCTCGTTCCCAAGCCCGCCCTCCATTGAAAAGTGTTTTTTGTTCGTGTTCCGGTGGGCGACGGACTACCGTCACTTGATGAATCGCCGTTTAAAAAATGACGGCAGCGCGTCACTAAATAGAGCGCCCTCAATTGAAACGGGGCCCGTTCTACAGCTGTCTGGTTACGGGGCAGAAAAAACGTTATATAATTGTTGCGTGCGCACGGGGATGTAATTATTTCCTAGAACATTACTTTTATTATGAATTATATCAACTTTTAACTTCGTATTTATGTTGATAATATTATTTTTAGCAACGAAATGGTAAAAATTGGGTATTTGGATGACCTTTTAACCGTCAAAAATGTCGGTCAAGTGAGGCTTTTCATTTAGACTTCGTTGACGTTACATGATGATGGATGTGATGTTAGTAAATAGGATACTTTATATGATTTCAATCACAACCCCAGTGGTACCTTAAACAACACAGGGCGTTTATTTGTTTAAATCAGAGGGAGAAGATACCTCCGTCTCATCATACTCATGTTGTAACTCGCCTTTCTCTTGTGAGTGGTTTCAGTGGTGGTAATTTTCTCCCCAGTCATGACCCCCCCCCCCCCCCCCAAGTCAGCTTAAGTCCTATCTCATTTTGTCCCCCAACCAATGACAAATGTTGACTTTTAATGTCAAAATTACTTAAAATTAACTTAAAATTGGTATTAAAAAATGTCTATTTCAGAACAAATTAAGATATGTTCAGACAATTTTAACAATAAAAAACAAAATGTTAGCATTTCCTCCCCCCCCCCCCAGATTTTGTCCCGCCCCGTTTCCTCCCCCAACACACACACACCCACATACAATAAAAAAGGTTAACGAGGAAAACAAACCCCAATCAACAAATTAGCATTAACCAAATTTCTTATTACGACATCGTCATACTGTTTTACTTTTGTCAACAAACGTCCATCATTACTCTAACCCAACAATATCATTCCCATTGCGCAGATTAAGCTTATCACGATTTCCGATATTGTTGATACATAATTCGTTTGATTGAATCATCACACGTGTGAATTGTTTACAAAGGATTAAGAATGACGTATCATACTTAAGGGCAGCTTAGATATTCACTATCATTATTTTGTTCTATGTATTCCAGAAAATATAAAACTAACCTGTTCCAAATTAGAATTATCAAATGAGGTACAATGTACCATTTTAACAGCATGTCAAATTCTTATTCTACGAAAATTCTGATCTGGAAAAAAAAGTAAAAATTGACGCCGAAGTCTTTTCTTTTTCTTAGGGACGGGATGGGAGGGCTTAAAACATATCTTTGTAAGACATTAATTGTATTCACTTTTTTCAGATAACATTTGCATACAATTTTTATATTCAATGTTTGATTATTAGAATATGTTGCATACGTTTTACGATATAATTATGCTGAAGTATTATTTTTTTCAAGAACTATAATATTACACATAGCTGCCAAGTCTGTCAACCAATTTGACACATTTTCCGACAGCCAATTTGGCCTTGGATCGAATTGCATTTCCGACCCAACGAGTAACCTTAATTATTTCCAGGATAAGATATGAATTCAAAATGGTACCTCTCTTATTTGTGTTATTTTATTTGAAAAAAAATAGTTCTACAATTTGGAATAGACACAAAAAGTCCAAGTTCCCGAACACCAACCCACAGACGAAGTATTTCATAGGTTTATGTACGAAGAGCATTCAATAAATACCTGCAACCATTGAAAATCTTTGAATCGTGACACGTGTGAGTAAAATAAAATTATGATACTTCAACTGTAAGTCTAACTCTTTTCTCGCAGAAAATTTCGAACACGTAGGTAATTGTTATCATTACATTTCAGCAGGTTAGGGAATTAACTGTCACAATGGCGGGAAATTTGAAAGACAAGTTTATGGCATGCATTATTAGGTACGTGCGTTAACAGTGTTAATATTGGCGCTTGATTGATAATGCTGATTCTTGTCAATTTTCAGTGCCCATAAAAATTACCCACATGTTCGAATTTTTCCGAGAGACTTACAGTTTAAGTATCATTAGTTTATTTTATTGACACATGTTACGGCGGTTCAGAGATTTTCAAAGGTTGCAGGTATTTATTGAATGCCCCTCGTATGCCCTTTATATTGCGGAACTTACCTATATCTTCATATTAGTTTATAGCAGCCTATATTATGCACAGGATACGGGATATCAGTTTTGGTCATTCGGGCCAACGTTAAAAGATAACACTGTTAGGTTGTTTTATAAGCCGTAAGGCCATCAGTTGGCATTAATTATTTATATTTACCGGGTCTTCGTACTTCGGGTCTAACCCGGTTTAGGATACGTTCCTTTCGTAATTTGGAGCATAACTTCCAAAGTAAAAATTCGCTGTGTGAAAACCCCGTCGTGATATCGTTTCGAGATAACTTTTTACAATCAGGGGGAAAATATGGGTGCAATTTTGACGCAAAAACAAGCACCGTCAGCGCCGGGAATCGGTCCCGGGTCTCCTTCTATCTAACTGAGCTAAGTGGGCAAGCTTGCAAGCTTAAATTTTAAGTTACAACTTTTGCTGCACATATGATAGCCCACCTGGGCGCGGCCGTAGATAAACGCATTTTCAAAATTGAAAAATTCAAAATTCAAAACCAAGCAAACAAATAAACAAACAAACAAGCTAACGTGTGCCCTACGTTTTGGAAATTTGGGTGTACGTTCATGTTAGTTGTCATTCGTTCGTGACATATTTGGCATACGTTGCATTAGTTAGCGGTTCGCTAGGGGTTCGTAGAGGTACGCTGGGGTCTATGAAAAATGTTGAGCATGTTTACAAATTTGAGCGTGTAACATAGTGAGTGATTCATATATGTACGCTTTGTATACGTTGAGCATTCGCCGTGTGAACGTTTCGCACTATGGGTGTATGTTTCTTCTTAAGAGCCGTATAAACATGATAAAGGCGCACAGCTGACGAATAAGCAACCTACCCCTAACATGCGAAACGTTCACACAGCGAATGCTTAACGTATACATATGTTGTCACCCGTTCAAAATGTTGAGCATGCTCCAATTTTTTCATAAACCCCAGCGTACCTCTGCGAACCCCTTACGAATACAACGTATGACAAATATGTCACGAACGCATGACAACTTACACGAACGTACACCTAAATTTTCCAAAACGTCGGTCACAAGTTACTCTATACGCAACAGTGTGACAGGGCCTTTAAACGTGCAATTATGCTGTCGGTTTTGAATTCGGTACCAATATGTAGCTAATGGTCGCCACCGTCCAGTGCCAAATAAAATCAGCCTCCCTACGTCACTATAGCACATTGATTAAACAGTAAAACATGATTATAAACATGCGATTTACAACTTTTTTTAAAATTAAGCTTGAAGTCGTTTATCCTATACTATTCTTAGATTACAGCAACTAAATGTTAGGGTTATAAGTTACATTGTAGGTACATTTTGTATGAACCAGTACCTTATTTATAAGACATCACAAAAACTGCATATCGGCGATATTTTTAATCAAAAATTTGGAGTAATTCCGTTATACCATTCACAGGGGTATTCAAAGGGCGTAATTTTTAAGAACGACGCATACTACCGATGTTGGTGTGTAGGGTATAACAGAATGATGCCAACAATTTAATTATTTTGAAGCCTGTTTCAAAACTGTATTCATTAATGAGTAATTATAGAATTACGTAGTATGTAAATAATACTACATAATCAGCTTTCATATTAATGGTACATATACTTCATTTCTAGCATCTCGTATGACACCACAGTTGAGGTTTGGCCAACATTCTTGCGATTGTTTCGACGGAGATGATCTCAGCGTAAGTCAACGTGACAAGGTCGACAATTTGGCTAACCTCCGATCGGTTACAGCATCGTATGTACCCATCATTTTTGTGAATAAGTATTGGACAAAATATTTCTTGATGGAAATGCTATAAATTACAGGAATCTCCTCAAGATAGAGTCAGTTTTGAAGTTGACTTCTATATAGGTGATAAGCATCGTCAATAGGCTGCGCACTTCACATTTATTGCTTTGCTTTCCAGCTGAGTGAGTTCTGTTTTCTACTCTTCGTCATGATGAAAATTGCTGTTTTATTTGCCGTGCTCGTCGGTAAGTCCACCATTGTTGTATCATTACTTCATTTTGTGATGTCGTTACTATGTCGTTTAATTTTGTTTTACCTAAACCTTAGTCTTTGCACAATTATGGCAGGTCGTATATGGCCGCGGGTAATTTGTTTCGCGGGGCGCGACTGCCTTGGTTAAGTGGTGCATCGGAACGTGTTGGGCTCCCTGTTTGATTATCTATATTGGGTGTTTTTTTCTTCTTCATAGTTTCATTCCTCGATGCGTTAGTATTAACACAGGCGTGTGTTACATGCCGCCAATGCAAGCAAATTAGGTATACGCAAGCGTCACAATAAATATTGCGTGCTATATAACTGTTATCAGATAATGACGCATTTACGTCACTGTTTCGTTGAAACTGTTTTAGACTTTCAATTCATACTGTTGGTTGAATGCAATGCCATAGCATACCTGTAAATCTTAGAGCTAACTTGACACATTCCGTCTAAGCTCGTGATCGAATAATTAGTCGTGTTCATGATGAAAGAACCAAGAACTGTTTGCGAAGCCCTATACTTTTTTTGTTTTAATATTCGAAATTATTAAATAACTAATGTTGGCAACATATTGAGGTCATAACGAAGTAAATCCTATAGCTACCCAGGCACAAAGTAATCATTGTTTTCAAATGTGCGCATGCGTAGAGTTCGAGGGGAATTCCCTGCCTACCCGGATATGACCATGATGACGTTATAATCACATAATGTAATGAAAGAAGCACTTGCAATAGAGAGTTATTTTTGATGCACTTCAATTTGTTTCAATATTTTCCCATCAATACAATTTATATGTTATGAGGCTTATCGACATGATCTGGATTTATTTATTTACAAAGACATTGCTATTCGATTCGAGCTAATTTATAAACTCCTCAAAAGGTTCGAATTTTGTCAATGGCCACTTTGTGATACATATCAATAGAAAGCTGATGTTGTCTTCTTTCTAACGATATCACATTTGTAGCGACCACTTGTTTCATTGCTCAGCCACTTGCTTGTGAATATGAGGAGCTAGTCTCAATCAAAACATACCGAATTCACCATTGTGGTATGCGCTCGAACGGAACAAGTCCGTCTCAATAGAGAGATGCTCTATTGAGTTTTGAGCATAAAATAGTGGTAATTTTGGAGCTCAGAGAAAGACCATCCAATATTCTCAAGCAAGTTGTCGAGCCATGAAACAAGTGATTGCTACAAGTTATGTATTATTTGGAAGATGATCACATCAGCTTTCCATTGATGTGCTATATCCTAATGAATATGAATATCATAACGAAATATACAAAATGCAGACAATTGCAAATGAAATCCAAACCTTTTTGACTGGGTTATGTATTTCATTTGATTTCAATTTAAAAATCGTTATCGTTTACCATTGTTTACTAACCTATTCAGTATATTTCTGATCATTAATGTACTCTTTCAAAAAATCAGAGGGGTCAGCGTTTTAAACGTTCATATTAAAATATTCAGGCAATGGTGTTACAGCCCAACCCTCGTTTATCAATCTTGCTTAAAAACCTTCTATAATAAACATACAAAGAGCACTCCTTATAAACGAATGTTATTTATTGTATACTATACTTCAGTATACCCATTCACTTTACGGGTAGTTACTGTAAGTAGGTGGGCGGGAAGTGCGACCCTGGAGATGTTATGATTTGTGTCTATTTTGATACCAACGGCTATAACATTCATGTTCCAGCATTTATGATTCATGACACACAAAAAAGTCCTTAGAGAGAATGAAGCATTGATGGTTGCTGTTTATAAAATTGCCTTATCATGGCCTAGATATCAAAATTTGAATTCACCATTGGTTAATATGCAAGCATTTCTAATGTCTCTAATGTCATGAATGTGCAGATGACTTCGGTCCTACATCATAAATGTTAAGAGTAATCTGACGTGGACATATGAGGAGTGATTCTTTTATTCCTTGTTCATCCTAGTTGATAACAATGCGTGAGAAATAGAGTAGAACCAAGGTCTTTACTTAAAACTTGTTTCTATTTCATGAAGATTAACCGATTGATTCTAAAACATTTTTCTTAAAACCTGTTAAAACTTAAGAAAAACTTTTAATGTTTACCTTAAACTTGATTATACAGTTAAGCCGACAATTATTCATACCCTTTGAAAAATATATGAGTTTTTTGCATTTTTCTCATATCTATATCAGCTGGAGTGGTGGAACTTTCGCTTTACACAAAAGACAGTTAGTTTGCAAGTACAAGTCAATATATTTGGGCTCACCATTGTTTGCATAAAAATAAAATTGAACAATAATTGTGTTTTTATGCATGTCCAAAATTATTCATACCCCAATACCAAGTCTCAGGATTTAGGCCATTTTTTGTGTGATAATACACATGTTGACATTCCAAACATTCTTTATAATGTGTGATAGGCTTTTATATTGTTATGCAATGATTCCATGATGTGGATGCATTACAAATGGGTCCTATTGAATGTACAGTGAGGGATTTTATAGGACAACACTCTAGCTCTTTGTCAGCATGGCGAAGAAGACCAAATAACTCAGTGAGGACCTTTGTGTTTGCATATTGGGGAAAGGATATGAAGCTTTTTCGAAGCAATTTCAAGTTCCAGATTCACCTATATAAAGCATAATTAGGAAGAACAAGACGTTAAATCCAGTTTAAAAACTTGAAAGACAGGGGCGGAAACCAACGGTGTCCCCTTGTTTGACAAGAAAGAATGGTGAAAAGCCATCAACAATCCACAGATCACCGTCAATGCTCTCCTGATTAACCTTGGTGTATCGTGGACCAAGATATTAAGGCAGACACTCCAGACATTGCACAGGTCATCAACAATCCACAGATCACCGTCAATGCTCTCCTGATTAACCTTGGAGTATCTTGGACCAAGATATTAAGGCAGACACTCCAGACATTCCAGACATTGTGTTTGCATATTGGGGAAAGGCATTGCACACAAGAGTTCTCCATGGACTCCGATCAAGAAAGACTCTACTTCTGAAAAGAGACAAAGAGAAACTCGTCAAGCATTTGCAAGAGCACTTCTGGACAAAGATCCAAGATTTTGGTCCTCAGTGTTGGGGTTGGCTAAGATGCAAGACGAGTTTCAGTAGTAGAGTCTTTCTTGGTCGGCCGCCATGAAGACCTCTCGTGTGCAATGACTGCTGGAGTATCTGCCATGATATCTTGGTCCAAGAACTGCCAAAGTTGTTCAGGAGTGCATTGATGGTGATCTGTGGATTGTTGTTGGCCTTTCGCAATACTTTTCTTGCCAAACTTTGTCCTTCAATGTTTTTTACTGAGTTAAATTTTCTTGTTTTTCCTAATCATGCTTTGTATCGTGGATTCTGGCACTTGGAATTGTTTCGAAATAGCTCTGTAGCCTTTTCCCTCTTTGTGTGCATTCACAATATGCACAAAAAAGGTCGTCACTGAGTTATTTGGTCCTCACTGAGTTATTTGATCTTCTTCGCCATGTTGACAAAGAGCTAAAGTGTTGTCCTATAACATTCTTCACTGTACGTTCAATAGGACACATTTATAATGCATCCACATTGTATGCACACATCGTGGAATAATTGCATAACAATATCACACAATATAAAGAATGTTTGGAATGACAAAAACATGTGTATTATCACAAAAAATGGCCTCAATCCTGAAAATTGGTATGGGGTATGAATAATTTTGGACAGGCATATAAAACACAATTCTTGTTCAATTGTATTGTTATGCAAAAAATGTTGAGCCCAAATATATTGATTTGTACTTGCAAACTAATTGTCTTTAGTGTAAAGCGAAAGTTCCACTACTCCAGCTGGTATAGTTATGAGAAAAACGCAAAAAACTCATACTTTTCAAAGGATATGAATAAATGTGAGCTTAACTGTACATGTATGACTTCGGAACCTTCAAATGCTACTAGGGATAGCAAACAAAGTATTCCAGCTTAGACCTTGGATTTTAGAAACTATTTGGGATATAATAAATGGAGTTAATATGTTCAGATTAACAGCAGTTATTGATAGCATCAAGCAGCATCATACCCTCTCTGGCTACATGTAGTCACGGCGCCCTCTCTTGCTTGGGCTGTGTTTACCAAGGTCAAGGGTTACAGTCTTTACCAGCAGATATCTTGGATTCAGGGTATCAGTAATGCCTTCATGAAAGAGATTTAGAAGAGGTGGTATACAGCAGATTGGTTTATCCCGCCCACAGCCACCCATTTGTGGTATTTTAATGTGGGGTACTTTATGTTTCCCTCTTGGAAGAATTTTGCCATCAAACACGATGGTAATACGAATGTGGTAATTGTACCGGTTTATCGATAGGAAAGAAATACTGTTGTTAAATTAAAAATATATTGTAATATCCCTTATCCTTTTTGTTCCCCGAAGCTCATGGGTTTTCTAAATCACAGTACTTATTTTAGCTCATGAGACTTGACCATGATGGAATGAGAAGTGTTTAAAATAGGCCGCTCCTAAATTAATTAGTGTACACAGCCAATAACCGTGGCGGGGGTGCATGACTTCCACAAGAAATCAGGCACATTTACTTTCACAGTGAACGCTTTTTGTGCCTAAGTTGAAAAAGATTCATCAATCCATGTTCATGCCTGGCTACGTCCAGCTGCGCACTTTATACAATACAAATCAATGGTTAAACAAATGTCAAATTATGACGCAGTTTGTGTCCACAAAGCTATTGTGAAGGTTTTAGATATTTGATGTGAGCTATGGATTTTGAAATGGCATTAATAGCACTTGGTTGTTTTTCAGTGGAGGTGGGGTTAATTCAAATATGAATTAAATGTGATGAATTATATCATATAATTATCTTGAATGCAAACTTTGTATATAACCCATATTATCTATTGTTTGCACCGTGGCCACATAATCACAAAGGCCTTGGCTGAAATATTCTTCTAATTAACTGTATTCCTTCTGAATATCGAAAGTCAGTAGTATCGACTTTGCGGCCAAGTAGCGGATATGCGCATGCATGAAAAGGAATGACCTTCCTAAGTACGATAATACTTATCACAGCAATATTAAGAGGCAATCTTGAAAAGAAGCAAATCACATAAACCGAAAAAACGCAACAGGATCCTAAATGAATATAAAAGAGAAGATATACATATAAAGGGTTCAACAAAAGAAAGTATACCACTTTGTTTATGTCATTTTGAGTTACTTTCAATTTGTTTTTGTCCAAACAGGCTAAATAGGCATTTAGATGAATCTTTTAGGCATAATTTGATACCAAATTTGCCCCCTAACAACAAAGATAAACCATGATTAGCACCATTTAAAGGAAAATATCCCATTTTCAAAAGTCGCATTTCCAATACACAGCACGAGAAGAAAGGGCCAATTGTTAACACACACATTATGCCGTATTTATCCCGTACTGATCACCGCGCATATCCCTCAATGCGCGGGCTAATTCAAATGTAAACTGATGCATGGGTGAAGGATTTGAATGTAAAGGAATGTTATGGATGGGTAGAACATGGACAGATTAACCAAATCTTCTCGTGCTGTGTATTGGAAATGCGACTTTTGAAAATGGGATATTTTCCTTTAAATGGTGCTAATCATGATTTATCTTGTTGTTAGGGGGCAAATTAGGTATCAAATTATGCCTAAAAGATTCATCTAAATGCCTATCTAGCCTGTTTGGTCAACAACAAATTAAAAAATACTCAAAATGACATAAACAAAGTGGTATACTTTCTTTTGTTGAACCCTTTATATCGTATTCACATAATACATTTTTTATTCACGTAGGCCTAAATTACAATGCATCATTCATTATGTTTAATGGTTAAATTTGAAGTTGTGCTAACATTGCGCTGGTGTTTCTATTTTCCTTTTGCAGTGAGTGCACAGGCAGTTCCGTTTGGATTCCACAACCCCAATAACCTAGACACTCCTGATGACGGCGAAGTTGCAGCCGCCGCTGCAGGTGGAGCTGGTGAGGCTGGAGTTGCTGGTCAGGCGGCGACTCCCTTACCGTCCGTATCACCTGGGGATGGTGGCGACAGTAGTAGTAGCAGTAGCAGTAGCAGTGAGGAAGACGCCGGAAGTGAGGGTGCTACGGGTGGTGGTGTAGCAACTACCCCAATGGTTGCTGGACCATTAGCTGGACCAGGACGTGAAGGGCAAGCCGCAGCTGGAACTGGCGGGAGTAGCAACGATGATGTAGTTCCCGCCGCCGGAGGCCCCATCATCAATAAGAACATGTTGGCAGCCGCAGGAGGCAGTAGCGGTGCAGAAGCGCAGCAATACCTAGCGAACGCTTTGAACTCACAAACGATCTTGAAACAAACGGAGAGGAAGCAGTCGGGAGCACTTATAGCTGTTACCATATTGGGTCTAGTTGGTGGTGTTGCCGGTTTGACTATCGCTGCTTACAAAAACAGAGTTTCAATCACTTCACACTATTCACGATTGGCAGTTATACACTAGCCAACAAAAACATTTGATGAAGATAATATCAGCACAATATTCTCTACTGACACTTACTGTGATGAAAATATGACCGTGACAATATGTTATCATTTCTTCTTGCGGATTTATGACAACCAGGTTAATATATTAACAACTGATTTTTCAACAATTGTTGCTTGTTCTATTCCAATGTTTATAAAGCAAGATATTGTATTGATTTTCAAAGCCCAGTATGTTGTCAAAATATGCACGACAAGTTTCATCTGTCATTTTATTGTCGTCATAGATTTAAAATGAAATAAAAGTATTAGGTTTTTATTGATTGCCACGCGATAGCTGTTTGGCTCTTATGTAGATGGTCCTCTAAGCTGAGGTTTCAAATCAAATGGAAAATGTTTTTCAGTAATCCCATGCACAACTTTTGTCCAACCCAAACACAAACCCAACATGATTACATTTGGCACCGCGTGCAATATGTTATCATCCAGTACGGATAACTCGCCTAATCACCAACGATAATATCTAGACCTCTAATGATAACATACTGTATATGAACGGTTTTGTTAACAATTGTCTTAATGTTGTTGTCTGCAGTTTTATAAGCGGACTATACATAAGTTTGTATAACAAGGCTTTAGAAAAAAAGCATAACGAAATGAGCTAAAATTCCGTAATATTTATTTTGAATATATTTAACAAATTATCTATCAAAAATCTACATACAACTTAATCTCTTCATCTGTCCCATCAATTATCGTGTGTAATATTTGCATACAAATGGAATTTCCCATCAAAAAGTAAGTGGCGATATATGGAATAATGTGTTGTTTAATGATTCATTGTAGAGGTAAATATTTATATAATTTCATATGGTGTATATTTGTAATCAGGAACATAATTGATCATTATTTATAGTATTCGGGGTATTTTTATAAATAAATGTGTGTAATAACACTTAAAAGCTGACATATTGGTTGTTGTTTTTTATTTCGTCCAATAACCAAGTATAGAGTGTCTCAAAGTTGGTCCAAAACCGGTGAGCTCCATGCTTAAAAAATGTGAATTACTTTATTCCTCATCTTAAACATTTGTTATTACATTTGAGTGGAAAATGCTATTTACATACATCTCCAATGTTCTTGTGATCGAATTTCTAAATGTTGACCTATATCTTAATAACTTACCATAAGGCCTAAGAATAAAACTTCTGTTCTACAGCGCCAAGCGACCAGGGCGGGGTTTTTATTTTGAGATTTATTTCATTTTTTCACACAATTATATATTTGCAATTTTCACAAAAAAGTCAAAAAAAGAAAAGAAAAACTCCCAACCGACAGATCCGAGAAGGGGGGTTTCGTAACCTATGATGACGAAGTTCCTCACCGCGAATTGTGGTAGAGGTACAGACAGAAATGAAGTTACTGTATGTTCGTGGTTGGTGATAGGGAATATTGGTATCAACAAATCATTTGATAAAATAAACAAACAGTAAGTAACCATGGTTTTTGATCGGGGGAGCAATGTATTCGATATACTAGGCTTCAGACTAAAGGTGACTTTCACTCTAGATTCACGGATTCACATGATAACATAATCCACCCACACCCACTGTACAAAAATAGTCATTAAGATATTAAAGTCTGAACGAATATAGTAGCAATAATTGCCAAGTATTGAGTTCATTTTTCATGAATTATTATTTACACTCTAGAAATACAAAATGTCACTCTGGCTTCATCGTAGGCCTACATGTCTTAGAATACCAGCAACTTATTTTGAAGGAAATAAAATCAAAGATTTCTAAATCCCATGTCTAAATCTTTTCAAATTGCAAAATAATATCGTACAAGAATAATAAAGAGTTCTAACACCAAGAGAAGGCGCATCACTGGGTGACTTGATACATACAATATGTTATGATTTGAACCAGCATTTCTTTATTTTTAATAAACCTTGATTGAGGGAATTTATAAGAAATTTGATGGATATTGCTACTTCATTATTTATATTTACAAAAATATGGATGAGCAGAGCTAGAGTGAGTTGAGAATTTATTCGATTCAAATTTCTCGTATAAGGAGGCACAGCTGAGTAGCAGTGTTTTCCCCGTTAAAACGGCTGAACAGGTTTTGACATGCCTCACTTTGATCACACGTAATTTTAAGACAAATTTATCAAAGTTTATTATTTTTTTCACGATTGAAACATAATTAAAATGGTTCAAAAACGAAGCTAGAGCTCCGTTTATATTAGTTACAAGTTTTAGCGGTGAACATCTACAGCACCGTCATTTCCCGTCAAATCGGTTGAAACGGTTTCGATAACTAGGTGTCCCAGAAAACCTGCAACTTATTTTGGACTCTAGTTTGACTTTAAAGCCATGGATTGTGGTCATGTTTATACATTCTTTAAACCTTAGAATCTCCACATTTATGTGTTGAAATGATAATTAAGATTGGTTATTCTGCTTTAAATTAGGCGCATGACAAGAAAGGTATGTCGAAAACCTGTTCAACCGATTTGACGGAAAATTACGGTTCTACTGTTCAGTCCATAGCCTATATCACCACTACGATTTGATTTTCAACTATAGTTTCACTTTCTCACCATGGTGTGCAATCATTTTTATACAATTCTTGAAGCCTTAAAATATCCAAAATACAATTATGAATAAATAATCAACATTGTTATATTGGTTTTCAAATCACGTATGACCAAGGCATTGGCGTATATCATGGGGACATATTTCGGAGTTTTAATTGGGTCTCGACCCACCCTAAATGTTTTGGCTTCTGCCATCACTGGTTAGGAATACAGAGAAAAGAAGACAATGACAAACAAATGTTATAAGTAAAAGAATGTGGATTTCAGCATACAATCATGTTCTTGGATTGGATATGTTGTTTAAGTTAGAATCTGAATGTGACGAGGATGATGCCTAAGACAAGAGGAGGAGGAGGAAGTGTCATATAGAGCATAGACGACGCAAATGGGGGGGGGGGGGGGGGGGGGGTGTTGCGAGGACACGAGATTGTCGACACCCACCATATCACCATATAGGGGACCGAATGGGCTCGAGCCCCACACCGACATACTCATGTTTCGCCCCTTTTTACGTGTCTTGATATATCTGATGATTTTCAATCAACCCCTAAAAATAATTTTGAAAATAACAGAAGGAAATGAATATGCATGTGTTCTATGCAAAATTACAATGTGGGTATAGATCTGCACTTCCCAAAGAAAACAATCAGGGTCCATTCATCTGACAAAACCTTGGATGACTAACTACGTTAAGAGTCTATCAGTGAGAGGCAACAAGTGTTTCATCGAGAAAGACGTTCCCGCAAGTGGAAACGCTTGCGTAACAAAGTTCGTCGCGAGATTCCCAAAGCCAAGAAAGAGCATTACAAATCCAGAGTTCAACGACACAAAAAGGCGAATCGAGTGAATGATACAAACAGATCAAGCTCATGACAAACCTAGGTAACACTAACACAAGTATTCAACCTCCACCGGGTATTGATGTAAATGACTTTGAGGGTATTGCTAATAGAAGTAATGACATCTTAGCTTCAGTGTCCAAAGATCTCGAACCACTTGATATTACCAAACTACCAGCATATCTGTCTGACTCCAAACCAAGCCCTATTGTCGAAGGGTTTTTGCAGATATTAAATAAAGTTAAGGTGGGGAAAGCAGGGGTACCTGATGGTATTTCTGCCATGTTGATAAAGGAGTTCTCTTATGAATTAAGCAAACCACTTACTTATATCCTAAATCAGTCTTACAAGGAAGGGTCTGTGCCATGTCAGTGGAAAAAGGCTGTGGTGGTCCCAATTCCAAAAACCAAGGCTGCAAATTGGGAAAATGTAAGACCTATTTCCCAGAATGACCACTTCGCCAAGGTAGCTGAGGGGTTTATGGCCAAGTGGTTATTAAAAGATTTGGAAAGTAACATTGATCCCAATCAATATGGGAATAGGAAGGGTGTTTTCATCACCCACTACCTTGTGAAACTGATGTATACTTTGCTGAATAATTCTGATAAAGCTGGTCATTTTAGCTCTGTTGTTATCACTGATTTCAGCAAAGCCTTTGACTAAAGGAGCGTTAATACTCACGTCGTTGCGCGTCGGCCGACGTCGACGGATATCGGTGCACGAGTTGAGGCAATGTCAACTTTTGTCCGTCGACGTCGACCGATACGCAGTATGAACGCACCTTAAGTCGATCACAATCTCTTAATTAACAAATTCATCACTCTTGGTGTGCGTCCATCTGTTATTGCATGGATTGCAAACTTCTTTGATGGAAGAGAACAATGTGTCGGGTATACGGGACATACTAGCAAGTGGTTGAAACTCAAAGGTGGTGTTCCACAAGAAACACGGATAGGTCCACTTGGATTCGTCACTTTGGTCAATGACACGGCTACCGATAATGCTCTTGCGACATTGAAATATGTCAATGATCTTACCTTGATTGAGACGAGATCCTTTGATAAACCTCCGGTCATACAAGATCATCTTGACAAATTCAGTGATTGGGCCAAGAACAATCATATGAAGTTGAACCCTTCTAAATGTGCTTTACATGAAAGTTTCCTTTCTTAAGAAACAAGATGAGGATCAAATTCATACAATTGATCAAGTGCCACTCTAAGAGGTGTCGACAGCAAAAGTACTGGGCTTACTGTTCATGAAGATCTCGTTCTTGAACGGATCCAGTAGAGGCATGCAGGATCATCGTTGGCAAATACTACACACAACTTACCCTGAAGCCCTTGAGCTTTGTCATCTTCAAGCTTTACATGATAGACGTAAGCAGCTTTGTCTGAGTTTCTTCAACTCTCTTCTCGAGTCCGAGCATTTCAACGGTTGGGTGCCACCCACGAGAGGCACCATACATGGCAGAGCGTTACAAAACTCGGACAAACTTGCCCTGCCAAAATTTAGGACTGTCTGTTTCCAGAACAGTCCACTGCTGTACATGAATAAATTGTTTAATGATCAATGAAATTCTGCTTTCAAATCTCCTGTGACTTAAATGCATCTTATGTGTCTTATTGTGCAATTTTTCCGTGGGGGTGGGCGTTGCGGTGTGTGTCTATGAAAGAATGAATGAATGATGTAGCCTTATGACTCAATTTGAACCGTAAAAAGTCTGCTTATTCGAATTTCTGTTATACCAACAATATTGATGAAATATTTAGTTATTGTTAATTTTGCACATAAACAAATATTATTTATTTACAAATCAGAAAGGGATGAACGGAGCGTTGCTGTGAGTCAAACGATATCGAGTAGTTAACAATGCATAGCTGCAACTAAGAGGTAGAGATTTTGAAGTTTTCAGAATGTGCAAACATCATTGTAATCCGTTGTGTAAAAGTAAAATTAGAGCTTTTTCAAAATGAGTTGCAGGTTTTCTGGAACACCATGTATCTCTCTTTACATGTACATAATTTGAAAACAGATTTGCCAATTTTTTTTTTATCTAACCACTAATATGTGGAGATCATAAGGTTTCCAGAAAATAAATATGATTAAAATCCATGGTGTAAAAGTTGAACTATAAAGTTCTGTAAAATTAAGTTTGCAGGTTTTCTGGGACACTCTGTAAGTTAATTTTAGAGTCCAAGTATTTATTTCACAGCAACACCTTCCTTATTCGTATTGTGGATGGAGGACTGTCTCGGACTGGTTTCGCAATATTGGTTACGGGCCACGTGCTAAACAAAACTCGTCACCCAACCTTTTTCATGGAAAACAGACTCTCATGTTGCGTTACCATGGATTCAGTTCACCTACGTATGCGGTGCGTCTACGTGATAAATGCCAAGCATATTTCAACAATGGTCCAGCCTACTATTATAGTACTATTTACATAGGTTTTGTGTTTTTGGTTAAGTCCCGTCTAACGCCCATGAGCATGTCTGAATTCTTCGCTTCCTCTTTTGTCTATGTTGGAATCTTTATGTGAACAGTTGGCATCAGACCTGAACAATCCTTGCAGACGACGAATTTGTATTAGGGCCTATACCGCGCGAATTCATATTAGTTATACGCAAGACTTTGTAAGTTATAGTCAGTCGTGAAAACTCCTCCACCACTCTCAATTTGAGAGAGCTCTAAGTTGGCATCTCACTTTTGGTACGATTTGTTGGTTCATCACCATCAGCCGTTAAAAACCATGACTCCTGTGATCTTCATTACCTTTGTTGTTGCCGTAATCTACGGTAAGTTTTTTTTAATTGCTATTTACTTCGATGAAAGCACATGGCTTCACCATGATAACTGTTTTGGGGTACTGCGTGATAATCATGATATTAGACCACATGATATTCTATACGTTTTAGGTAACATTATTCCGTACATTAAGAACGCCAACATCATCCGTCTATTGAAAACGTGGTATGGGTCCACACACACTTAAAACACGTCTGCACTCGAATGACTCGACTCGGACACGGGCTCGGACACGGACACCATTCTAACTTTTGAAACTTGAAGTGCAAATGACTCAACTGGACTCGAGACACAACCTCGCACTGACGCGACTCAACTTGAGATAGTCAAGTGATGATTTGAAATCCCTCATGCCTCACACTACATCTCATACACAACAGCTTGACTCACTTGAGTCTGGGCAGCTCAACGACACGACTCGACACCAAAATCATGTCATTAACTCTCCTGAACTCGCCTGAACTCAAGACTCGAATTTGCTCGACTCGTCTGAGTATCTTGGTACAATGTACTTTCGCCGTAGTCTATTGCATTTGTATAGGCATTGAAAGATTCCTTCGTAGTAGGGTGGTGGTCATCAAAGGAATCACGTCACAATTCGTTAGGCGGCGTGAGTGGTTTGAGTGCAGCAGTAGACAAAAACATAGACAAGTATTATATTAGTTTCCAAATATCAAATGTCTGGGAAGACATGGTTTTAGACATCATTCATTACAGTTTGATTGACCATGCATCTAATTAGTTTAATCGTTGTTCATTTATATATTTATATATATATATGTATTGACAACCGTATATATATATAGCCATATTGTAATTCCAACGAAGGATCTTGTGACCATTTCACGATTAAATGTCAATTTCTTAATAATTGTTCTTCAAAAAAGGTACAAAATAAACCAAAAACGTAACAAAATCATTATATGAATTGTACTTGTGGCTATGGGTAATGGCGGCTAATCGACTATAAACTTGGGGATATATTCGGCCTAAATTGGCAGTAAAGGGTCATTTACTAAGTAAGATGTTCGGAAATTGGTCCCTGTTCCCCTAAATTGAGGTCAATGGATAAAGTAGTAATGCTATATAAAGTATTAAATAAAATGCATGTATATGGTTATCTATCGCGAAGCATATTGCAATTGAACAAATACATCGCACTTAGTGACATCCGAGGTTCACCCACATACAAACAAACACAGTCCCGTCATTGACAAAATAATCACTCCCTTAAAACTCACACGATTAGCATAAAATACTCAAATGTTATTCAAAGTTCAAGTACGAGAGTCTATTGCCTGTTGGTATCTCTTACGGAACGTTATAGATGGGAAAATTGATCGCTCAAATTGACCAAGACGTTCGTCGAACTATTGCCTGGTCTCAAAGACTTTACGAGAGTTTCAGGGCTGCATTAACACTAAGATTGAATTAATTGTTATTGAATGCATTTCGATCAAGTGTGTCTTCCTTGTTTAAATGAAAACATATTATAAGGATTAGTCTAATCCTTCACATATATAAGGATTAGCCTAATCCTTCACATATATAAGGATCCTTCACAATAACTATTTACAGGAACGGTAAATGTTCATATCAATCCTGATTATACTTCCTAACTCATTGGCATAAATAATTTCACATTGATGTTATTTTTAGCATTTATTTACCAAGTCTACCTTGTTACCAAGCGCTATGTATCCGATGGGAAGCTGGTATGCCATATTGATAATGCCAAATGTAAGAGTTTTTTGTTCACAAATGTTTTGTTGAAACCATAGTTATTTGAATAATCCATCCTTATTACACGCAGGTACAATCATCCGCACATTCATACATTAATCAAATAATGTAAGGGCTAATTAAGCATTTATTAGTTAATGAATAGTTGTAAGATATTCGATTTTGTTAAAGTATTGTTCAAGTCGCAAAAAAATAAACAACTGCAAAAAAGTAGTTTTAACCGATTAGGTAATGTGCTTCCAGATTAAGAATTACAAGCCCGATTGGCAGATTTGGTTATTTGCTCGGACTGTTTAAGGACACGCCATTAGATAGAGGAAGGCGTAGGAAGTGGGAATCACCATGAAAAATGGAAGTAAGGAAGTTGGGGTCGGATTTTTTAATCGTTTGGAAGATTTTATTTACAAGTAGCAGTAAACAACAACCGTGTTAAGCCCCTGGTTTGACATTTTCTCTCAAATTTGAGGGGTTGGTTTATTTCTTCTGTACAAAATCCTCCCATATACCCCTGCATACGTAATGGTGTATTCCGTAACTAGCTGATTTATCTGGCAGATCAAATTACCATGACTATATTATCATAAAGTGGTTATCCAAAGAAAGGGGAGACATGAAAGTGCATATCTAGTCATTGCAAGTTCAGAAATAGATTTGGTCTAAGTTATTGTAAGTCTCGCCTTGTACATCCTTATCCGGTATTTCTCTTCCGTCCATATATATTTCGTTATCATATGAAGACGTGTAATATCTTGCCGGAAGCATTTTACAGCAACATCAACATTTTCCTGTTTTCATTGCGGCATCTTATACTTAGTCTCTTGAATAACTGTCATTATTTTCAGTTGTCATCACTTGGTCATTAACCTACTAATGCTTTCACTTTTCAGAGGATCCGTGTTTTAACTTAAATCCTCTGAAAAGAGAAAGCATTAAACGTATCACATCTAACATAATTCTTAATCATATTATCAAAGTATTATGTATATCTAGCTGTCTCATTAAACATAAGATGAGCACCAATTTGACTGATGTTTTTACAATTCATGATATGCTTTTTTAGCTTTTATCTTTGATATTTTAAGATCTTTTAAAAAAATTCTTTTCATATTTTGCATGTCATTTTTTCAACATGCTAGAGTGAATTAAACACAACCATGACAACGGGATTCTTAAACATGGCCATGGAGAGTTGATATGTTAAAGTTTGATATTTTATTGTGATACTCTTTTCTAATAAAAGTATGTTTTATCAGTCCGACTGATAAGTTCTAGCAGCTATTTTCTTACAATTTCGATCACTATCACAATCATGTTTGTAATGTTAATCGTATACTTATTCGTGGTCATACAAAGACAAAGTATCGTGGTCATACAAAGACAAAGTATCGTGGTCATACAAAGACAAAGTATCGTGGTCATACAAAGACAAAGTATCATAAAAGTATACATTGAGCCTCTGTAGTGCATTAATAAGCCATATGCTTGTATAAAGTATTACTGGTCTAGCAAATGCTAACGTACTGTTACAATTAACATGTGGTTGATATAGCCAACCTCCATCTAAATAAGATCTTTGTGGGGGTGTGTGTGTGTTTCTACATTGGTTAAGATGAGAGGTACGCCCCCCCCCCCCCCCCCCCCCCCCCGCCCCCCTATCGTACGAAAACGTAGACCTATATCACTCGGTCCAATTTGGATTTCGCCTCGTGCAACGGAAAAATCCATTTTGGACCGAGTAATATAAACTCCTCACAAAAAGTATAGAGACACTTACACATGATTCAATAATTAACGGTCTGGTATGAATGAATCGAAGCCAATTACCCAGTGCATAATTTTGTTCTGCGTATTTTGACACCTCGATTAATGAGTTCCGATGTTGCGGAGCGGAGTTATCGTCATTTCAATGGGCGTAGGTGCAGTTTCAAAAGTTACAATCGTCCCTATAGAAGCAGGTTTGCATTACTGTTTTGAATGATCAGGTTTATGCTTACACATGCTGGTGTGGACAATGATAGCGGACACACAAAGTACTGAAGATAAAGATAAAATCATGGCAAAGTTGAAGTTGAATGAAAACAATAAATCTGTGTTGTAAAAGGAACACTTTATCTTCATTTTCTGAGTGTATGTTGCATTTTTGTACACGTGTGTAAAGCATAAACCTGATCATTCAAAAAAATAAATGTAAACCTGCATCTATTGTCTATAGGGATGATTGTCACTTTTGAAACTGGACCTTTGACCATTGAAATGACTCCACTCCGCAGCATCGTATCTCAACAATTGAGGTGTCAAAATATGCAGAACAAAATTATGCACTGGGTTATTTACTTCGATTAATCTATACCCTTTCGGGCCGTTAATTATTGGATCATTTTTTCAAGTGTCTCGATACTTTTTGTGAGGAGTTTAGTTTGTACTATTACACACTCGGGCATTCAATATTTGTATACCATATTATTACACTCAATTTACTCGCGTATCTTTTGTGTCATTTCTGCAGCATCTGCGCAGGTAAACGCTTGGCCAGTCAGCGCAAGGCTTCAACAACTGATCGATAAAAGTAACAAATTGCCGGTGAGCAGTAGGCTTCGGAATGTGATCCAGGATGCTGACAAGGAGTACATGGAGAGTTTGGAGGCCAAACGACAGGAAGCAGCTCGTAACGGAACAACCGCTGGGGGCAGCAACAGTGACAGTGACAGCGACAGCAACAGCAGTGAAGAAGACTTAAATACCGACTACGTTACCGTCACTGAAACCACTTCAAATTACACTGCAACACCTATTCCTAACAGAAGACCTGCGGATATATCGGGAAATATTGCACCCGATGCGAAAATACCGACAGCAGCTAAAGAAAAACGAGGAAGGCAGATCGGTGGATTGTTAGCAGTGTCCACGTTGGGTTTGGTTTCGGGCGTGGCCGCCATATCAGTTGTTGCTTTCAGGTCGAAGTAGTACAGATCTCAACGACTCCGCAATTTGAATAAATTTACCAGTATCAATGTTGATTTTAGTAAAGCCTGTATCAAGAGCTGTTTCTGTATGAAATCACTTACAAGGAAATGCTACCTGAACTTCTAAAACTGACATTACATGACAATCACGGTTCTCGGTTGATATTTGATCAAAAGTAATTTCACCTTTCATGGTCAACGCAACTTTGACGAACGCAATTTTGAAATGTCACGGACGCCAAATGCTCATTATTGATTACCATTAACCTTGAACATGTTGAATTATGAACTTTTCAAACTCATTTGACTCTATTGTCTTTAAAAAAATGTAACTTATGATACTATGTGTGAAACGATCTCCGGGAATACTTTTAAAGATTACTGGACCGGTGGATATGTCGTTAATGTATATATGTATTATAATTAATTATGCAGACATTTATGCAGAAAGGGTTGCCATATTGCTTACACAAAATAATTATAATCTAATTAGTATATTGTATGAGTTAATGTATTGGCAGGTAATTGATGTAAAAAGAAACGATGAATATGTTTTCGTCCAAAACAAAATCGTGATAAATAGAGATTCTGCGTGCATTTATCGATTGATTTCAAATAAAATATTTGTAAACCTGTGTCCCTCGTCGTAATCATAGTGCAGTGAATTCCAGGAGTGAATTATATTAAAAAGGATACCGAATCACAAACCATCATCATCATCTTCCTATACTGTGCAGAAACCTCTTTGTAGAGTATAGTCGCACAACGTATCCCTGGAACCTAGAAATACAAGATGAGAGTACTGACAAAGGCCGGGATGATCCCCTACTCTTTACGAAGGAGTCTGTGACCTTTTAACGTGCTCGGGTATTGCTCTTCCGATGCATGGGACCACCATTTCTACGTTACTTCCGAACCACAGTACGCCTATGTACATGCCTAATTCAGTCTGCACGGTCTGAAGGAGGCAGGGGACGAGGCTGGGTTGGTGTATCGTATTGAACTCACGCTCAAACGATCCACCAACAGAACTACGGTGCGCAGCAGTGTTACGACGCTCTGTTACGACGCTCTAACCGAGTGCGCCACCTCGCCCCTGCAATATTCCACACGTTAGGTTTAGGGGAAGGTGGGGTAATGGTAGACACATTTTGTCAGAGAGGTATAACACACATATAATACGTCATATAACAATAAAAATCATGTAAACACAAAGCGCTGTGAAGGTTCTACCTTTTATCAAGTTTTTATCAACTCATCATTTTGAAATTCGAAGCTACGATGCAATAAAAAAAAATGGCGTCGTCCGGCATTACCCCACACTCTGGGGGTAATCCCGGACGTTATTTATCAATGGCAGCCCTCTTTTTATTGGAATATAGCGTTTCAATGGGAGTTAAAAAATACCCTTTTTAAAAGTGTAGCAGAAATCAAAGAACAATGTCACATATTTATATGGTCAACAACTATTACCGATTTATGATGTTAAATTGACCACGCCCATATTGGTTACCATGGAAACGGTACATGTCCGGGATTACCCCAATCCATGTACAATGTATGGCACATCCTCTCTTATTATTATGCTCATCATTGTGACTCCGAATTCATTTCTTTTTTATCAGAAGGTATCATACATTACATAATAAAATAATAAGACTTTGTTTTCCTTGATGTAGAAATACCAGTTTCAAAGAGAAATTAATGCACCAAAATATCGATTTGCCCAAAAAGTGATTTTTGTAATTCTCGCGAGAATTTGCGAGACAACCATCCCATTTAGGTTTTGTGTGATGTTAATGGAGAGGCACCTAACATCATAGGGTGGCAAAATACCACCTTCTTTCACCTGCCTTTAGATACAGCCCTGTCCGCGATTACCCACGTCCGCCATTACCCCACCTTCCCCTACCTGATTTTAGTGCATACACGTACACGTTTCTGTTGAATACTTAAGAATGCCGCCATGTTTGCGGATAACTAAAACCACATGCAGCACCTCTGTTGATCAGTTTACACCTACAATATAGTGGGCCGTATTCTCGTAACTAAACTCGTGTCTAAATTAAACCAGAGACGGTGAAAAATAGGGCGTACAGTTTTACGGAGGCTATACCGAAGGTGCACAGCCCCCTTAAAGCAACCATAACTTAAAATATCCACTCATTTTTTGCTTAGTAAGTATCAAATTACGGGGAAGACATGTGCGCACTTAATATATATCTTAGAGTATGGGTACCGATTATTGATTTTGAATTAGCTAACATATAAACACACGGTCAGGAAATTTTTGTGTTAGGTTTATAAAACCTGAAATACAGTTTGTCTCAAAACGAGACAGTTAATATTTGTTAATACATTTCCATTCTTTAGGTTAAAAAAGTGTATATCTGACCTAATTTTGTATGCAAATACTGGTGTAACCTTTTGAGAAAGCATAGTCGAAAACCATTTTCCTTCAATTGAAGATTTGAATGGAAATCCTTTATCCACACCAAGAGACGAACGTCACAGGAGGTTAATTTCAAGTAAAATACGCGAGGTCAACCTACCATTTAAAATAGTCAAACGGACATGTGGTGCGCAATACGTAAGCTCGACCTACAACTTTGATTGGTTACTTTTGTAAGTTTTCAAGCATGCGCAGAGAGCTGATCGGAGTGCGCCGACGTGTGTCTCACTGTGGCCAGGAGGATATATGCCATACATCCATATGATCAAAGTAGACAAACTCTGTTTCAGCAAGAGCGTCTCGTCTTGGGAGAGAAACAACACATGGATGGGATGGTTTATGATCTGTGCGGTCCTGTTTCCAAGCGTTTTGTAAAATCTCATAATTGCCTTTTTCTGAAAAAATTATGATATAAGCAAGATAAGCACAGATTATTTGCTTTCAAGTTATTAAAAAAATCGAGACGTTTTGATTTTTGATTTTTCCAGGTTAAGTAAATGTATCTATTAAAACCATAACAAAACACTGTTTCAATTTAAACTGTATTTTTCTTTAAATATAAGCCTACTCGTAATATTATTCCTCAATCATTGTTTAACGTGATATTTTATAGAAATCAGGAAAATGCACGTGCAATACATTATGGGATCGACCTTTCCCATTCTTACCTTACCAGATTTATAACCTTTCCAGATACATGTATAATAATCATATTCTCTTTGTAAATATATATTATGAGTATAAATTAATTGGCCAGGGTTCTGCCAAATCTACCATTTACACACTGTAATTATTATATTATTTAATTCCATAAGTAAATGTATGATGATAATATAAATGAAGGTAATTTAGCAATCATTACATGCAGCTGAACGATTGATTGAAATAAAGATAATGACATAATGATAGACTAATTAATAACTAATTACAGTAACTTGAACCGGAAGTAATATATAAGGTTGTTGACTTTGCCACAATTAATATTAGGGAGCTTTCGACTTGCACGACGGATGAATCTAGGACGGTTGAATGACACTTTTGAGTGTTTGTGTTTTACCGTCGTAAAAGCGTCCGTCGTGCAAATCGAAAGCTCCCTAATATGCAGACGTCTGGAGCTAGGACGAGAGAAAGCACTTTCCGTTACAGTAACTGTACTTGAACGAATGAGTAATTATATTACGGTCTACAAAAACTGGTTACCATGAATACGTGACTAGACAACTAGGACCTATGTCTGATTCTAGGTTTAATACCGTTAAATAGCTATCCTCTGATTGTTTAGGGTAGACAATGGTGTCTTGGCTATTTGTCCGTCAGAGGGCGTTTTTAAAATGGCTGCCTAATCCAATGTCAATGATATTTAAGGACAAAAGTGTACTTTAGGTTCCAGATTCTGGATTGTACTAGTATCGTCCGTTATGGAACACCAAGTATCGTTCGATACTGGTACGCAGTCAGTGTTCGAGTATCGATCGATATTGGCACATATAAAATGGTCCAGTATCGGGCGATACTAAAACACAATTATGTACCAATATTTTTCAATACTGGGACAACAAATCATTACGGGTAGCATGTTTTCCAGTATCGACCGATACTTGAACATAACAATGCTCCAGTATAGGTCGAACTGGAACACAATTTGGTGTTCAAGTATCGACCGATACTGGAACAGTAAAACCATACCAGTATCGAGCGATACTGGCAACTTTTATGTTACAGTATTGAACGATATCTGGGACCTAAAGTACATTTTCCCAATATTATTTTAAATTATAAAAATATCACGGTTTATATATTAAAATTAATGAACGTTGGTGTTAAAAACGTATTTTTTTAATTTAACCATGACACCCATTTCCGATAATAAACGGTCCGTGATGTACACGCACACAGTACCAACTACACATACATTCAAAAGTAATAAAATGTGTTCAAAATAAACCTTTTAAAGCCTCAAAATGCTTTTTTTTTGTTGGATTTTGGCCAGATGACAACGGAGTGTCACGCTCACGAATATTGAAGGTTAAAATATGCGTACGAGGCTACGTAACAAACCGAAATGACAAACTGTTACGATGGGGGGAGAAGTCGAAAATCAAAAACAAGACACGTTTCGAATGTCGACGATTAATTTCGAAAAACGAAAGCTTTATACTGTAGTGGATTTTCCAACTGTGAAGGCTTAAGGTGACATGATAATTTATAGTTTCAACGTTTCAAAATAAACCCTGTTAAGCCTCAATTGAATTTTGTGTTTGATTTTTGCCAGATAACAGTGAAATGTCACGTTCATGAATGTCGAAGGATAAATTATGCGTACGTAGTTATGTAATCAACCGAAATTGGTTAACGATGGGGTAAATCGAAAAACGGAAGCTTACACTACTGTAGTTGATTTTTCAACTCTAGCGGCATAATGTAGTTTCAACTTGTGTCTAAATAGTATTCATCCATATAATCAAAATCCATTTTTACGTATGGGAATTTCAAATTTGTGTTGTGTACCGGGTGGTTCAAAAAAAAGTTGACCCAAGTTCAAGGAATTTTTTAAAACACATTTGAAGTTTCAGAGAATATGTGTTTACTTAGTCTTGATCAGCAGTAAGTTTTGAAATTATCCTGAAAAAATGATACATTTATCTTGGTTGGTTCTTCAGATATGGTTCATTACTGAAAGCATGCACAAAACTGCCTTGTCCACGGGAGCGTCCTTTAGTAGAGATGGAATGCACAAAGTGGACTTACACACGATTGGTCACAAATTGTAAAAAAATGGAGAAAAAGGAAAAAGGAGACATCTGAAACATCTGTCTGGTCCTTGACATTACCTACTAATACGTACCTACATTTCTTTGTTGAATGTGAATGGCACATAAGCACAAAGATTGGGATACTTTGTCAGGGCGGGCTTTTCAATTCTGAAACTAGAGCATAATGTTTTGTCGAAGTAAACAACTAAATGACGCTCCCGTGGACAAGTCAGTTTTGTACATGTTTTCTGTAATGAACCATATCTGAAGAACCAAACAAGCTAAACGTGCCATCTTTTCAGGATAATTTCAAAATTTACTGCTGATTATGACTATGTAAACACAAATTCTCTGAACCTTTAAATGTGGTTGAAAAATTTCTTTGAACTTGGGTCAACTTTTTTTTGAACCACCCGGTATAATAAAATTGTCAGACGACGATGGTTACGCGAATCCTACATTTTGAATTCGTATTGGAATAACACGTATTCGCAAATGTTAATCTAATCATTTTGAAAAATTCATCATAATTAGAAGATTTCTTTTCCAATCCAAAACCGTTGGAGGTTGCTAGCCATTGTAAATGCTATTTTTTTAAATTATTTTCATCGTTAACCGGGCGATGACTGTTAACAATTGTTCAAAATGACGCACTCCCGTTGCCATATTGGAACGATGAAATCACGTGGCCATCGTCGCCTGCTAATTGTAGTCATTTTTAAAACGCCCTCCAGCGAACTAATTGCCAGGGTACCAATAATTGTGTCTATCCTATCTATGTTCATTGCTAGGGTGTGTAATCGCGAATCTCAGGATTTTGGCTTTCGCGACATGATTTTAACTTTACACATTTATATTTGCTTGCTTGTATAGATGGTGTGACCGGTGACGTAGTGCCCGGCGGTTTGCGTGCGCACCTACAGGGAACGGTGCTTTAATTCACACTTGATTGATCATTACTTACCCGGGTACTTACCATGCTTACGGTGTAATAGTGCAGTAGTCATGGTATGCATCCAAGCACAATGAGAGACCAGGTACTAAATGTTGTTGCCCGGCGGTTTGCATGCGCACCATAAGGGTATGTGCTTTTAAAATTGGCGCTCAGTGATGTGTGTTTTGCTTTCATATAGTAATGTATGCAGTAGTCATGGACTAGTACCTCTAGCATGTCTTTAGACCAGGCGCTAATCAATTTGTAAACACTACTGATGTAAACAACGGTCACCTCATCTATACTCCCCTGAGGTAGTAAAAATATATATTTTCTGAAGGGAAGTTGCATGAGGTAACCAAATATGCCATTGAAATCATATATAGTACAACCAAGGACTAAAATGGTATGATGCACAATGTTCGGGAAAATATCAGAGTTTTGAATTTTTATTTTGAGATCCATATATTTTTTATATCTACCCCTATCATGATTTACTTAACATATTTGAATTCCTCATGAAATTACCCATCAATTGATATATAATTGTCAAAGGTTAGTACGTCGGTAAGGTAAGTTTACCGGCTAGTGAATATCTCCAATTTTTATTTTATATATTTTAGAATTTTCGGAAATATTTGTTAAGGATGTACCCATCCCTGATCTACACTGCATTTCTGAATTCCTCTTGTTACAAGCTTTCCAAAAATGCATACTTTTGCTATCATAGGTTGAACACTTTTTCTGTTATAGTCATTTTTATAAATCCGGTAAATTGATGCTGATTATTCATGTTGACGGTCTAATCCATAATTAATTAGTTGTTACAAATAGTTGACAAGTCTGGTGAACCACATACTTAAAGATTACTAAACATCCTTTAAATGGGACCAGAATGGTGTTTGTAACATTATAGGGGATGACTAGTTATTGTAAAAAGAACAAAGCATGGTTTTATCCCCATTGAGTTTGTACAGGCGGCAGCCCTTCCGGCGGCACCCCTGGTTCCCAAACTTCAAACAGCTGTATCCTCCCCTTCGGTATTAGATATACCAATGCGATTTTGCAGGCAGATAGCTTGTTATTAGGGCTTTAAAAAGATACCAAATTTGTTGAGATAGCTTTTGTGGTTTTAAAAATATTTAAGGAATATGACAGCATGAAACTAAAAAGTGTAACAGCACCACCCTATTGGGAGGCGAGTTCATAATGCGTGACCATGTACGTATCACGTGTTAACCACGATCGTTTTCGCAAAATGGCGCGCCGTACCTCCAGCCCCCTACTCAGAGAGCATCTAAATTATTTTATCGGGCCCTTAAGCGGGGCCACGAGGGCCGATCGCCATAGGCACTGTGTCGTCTTATTCGTGATTACTCAACCCCGAAATTGCGTGTCGCCATTTACATTTCCTAATTTCGATGCTAGGTGGCAGCATCCACAGAGGTCTCAGATGTGATGTCATCGCCTTTGTAATTGATATAAAAATGAACTTTGCACATTGATAACGATGTTTTGGTACTGCGTAACGTTTCTATAATTTAACTGTAATGACACGTTCAAAACCCGATCAAAATTGGAGTTCACTGTTTCGCTAAAAATCACAATTGATTTTCAGCGAAACGGCCTATCTCTCAACACTGTTTCGTTAAAAATCACAATTGATTTTTAGCGAAACAAGCCCACTGCACATCCCGGTAGAGCAGTGGCGTAACCAGAGGGGAGGGGCAGGGGGTGCATTCCCCCCCCCCCCTGCCAGAAGGCTTGCCCCCCTGATGCCCCCCCCCCCCCCCCACCCCAAATGAAATTACAAACTCTATGTATACCTATGAATACTAAAAAATATATAGTCAGATATGATTACATGCCTGTCCCCCACATGCCCCCGCCCCCAACTGAAGACCCTAGTTACGCTACTGCGGCAGAGCAGCATCAGAAACTGTGCATTGCTAATGTTCCTCCCTATCTCTTAACACTGTTTCGCTAAAAATCACAATTGATTTTCAGCGAAACGGCTTATCTCTTAAGGTTTGCATTGCTAATGTTCTTCCCTATCTCTTAACACTGTTTCGCTTCGTTTCGCTTCGTTTCGCTTCGTTTCGTTTCGTTTCGTTTCGTTTCGTTTCGTTTCGTTTCGTTTCGTTTCGCTAAAAATAATAAGCCGTACAAGGCAAAGGCATGTTGAAGTTTGTTGAAGAGGTCGGTAGCAATCGATTAATATATAGATAAGTGTTAACAGCTAGTAAAAACTATAAACTTGCAAAATAGAGGGCAGTGCGAATAAATGTCCGGTTGCAGACTAGGGGGGCTGGGGTACCGCGCCATTTTGTCCCGAAGCAATGGTCATGACGTCATATTTTGGTCGATTTTCTGAACTTTTGTATTGGATTTACGTGCAAAATATATGCTCTTGGCAGCATACTTTCCCGGATGTGTGGGTGCACTTTAAATTTCAGATGTTCTAAAATGGACGGATATCTAACCAATTTGATAAAAAAACACGATCCACACACCCCAGAATTGCAAAAAAAGCATAAAATAAGTCCACTTTTTTGTGCCTTTGAACAGAGTGGCGGCCGGGATTGTAGAATTTAACACAGTGCATTAACCCATGACCCATGATATAAATAAATTATTTGCGATTAATGTTTCCAATTAGCACGGTTAGTGTAGTGGATAGAAAGTCGACATGAAGAGCGAAAGGTTGTGGGTTCGAGCCCCATTAGGAGCACTTTTGTTTTTTATGCTGGATTTGCTTAGCATCATCTGTATGCTTGCCCACGCGGACACCACACTGCTGGCGTTCACCGTATCAGTTACGCCATTTTTTTCTCTCGAAAATGTCAAAAAATATTACCGTTCTTTTAAAAATAAGGATTATAATCAAATTACAAACACATTTTGTGCGAGAGCAACACACACATTTGGCAAAAATGGCACAATAAAAAATCCGTTCGTTATAAATAAATGGACATGGTTAAATAATAAAACTATCACAATTATAGTCGTGGATCTCTGTGGCGTGCGTAGGTTGCACAAAATGGACCCATTCTTCTAAACTTTGAAAATCCAAACTCAATTCTTGTACTCGACACTTGTATATACACCGTTTAGCCAAGATAATAATCATATTAATGAAATTGGTATTGCTTCCTCATAATATCCAAGACAAACAATGATATTTAAAAAAATGTTTGGAATTTCAAATCATTTAACCATTTAGGTACCTTCTTCCAAAAGGATAAAGTTAATTAACGTGACCAAAATAAATGTTTAATAGTTTCCTTCTCACACTTACAAAAAAGTATATTTATCACTTTTAATCTTACCAATTTTAAGTAGAAAATCCTATGTTGGTAGGATTCCCTCCAATAAATCCCCTATACCTATTGTGTAAAAGGGACCATAATTAAACGTCATTTTCTCAATATAAAGCAACTGGTTGCTTCAACTTTGCATTTTGTATGAAGAATATGGTCTTGGCTTACTGCAAACAACAAAAATAAATAAGGTCAAAAAAGGCAAAATGTTCGAGATATGCGCTGTCGAAGATACGCATGTTTGTAGAATGCCCAGGCCAAGCCTAGGTCTAAGCAATTCTAATCAATTATTGAAGTCTCTAAATGACTATATATAAAATCATACAAAATTGGTACTATAAAATCATACAAAATTGGTCGAAAGAAGAAAATTTGCACTGATATTGTTTGATAATCTTCATTTAATAATCATCCGATTAAAAGTTTGGCCAACAACACTAATTTTGGAGCATTTTCATATTCACTTGGAGGAGTCATCCCAGCCAATTCAACAGGACTTTCAGAAATGTGATACCTATTTTATCATAATTATAATCAGACCAACTCCAAACGCCACCAATTGTTGACATTTCTTCTTTAAAATAATTTATTGTACACTACCTTATGTATTTTCTACAGTAAATGTTTTGTACACTACCGCTCCCAAAGGGGATTGAAGGGTAAGGTATTGTATTAAATTGCTAAAGGTAGGATATAAATGATAAAGGATGTGTCAGATAATTATTTTAAAAAATAGTGTAAAATACCTAAGGTTGGGGTGGGTTGTAGAAAATGCAAACTACCTTCTGCATTTTGCATTTTCTACAGTACATTTTTTGCACACTACCTTTTGTATTTTCTGGATGTTTTGTGCACTACCTTTTGCATTTTCTATAGTAGGCCTAAATGTTTTGTACAAAATACCTTTTATTTTCTACAGTAACTGTTTTTACACTCCCTTTTTCAAACTACTTTTTTTTTTTTTTTACATGCACTAGATGTTTGCGTTTTACACTACCTCCCACGTTTTGTACCATTCTGGCCCCATTTGTCTCCCATACACCACCTAAACGCAATTTCAAGCGGTTATTATTGCAACAACAACAAAATGTCTGAAATGCTAAGATTGTAAAGAAAATATGTGTTGATGAGATCTGAAATGGCTTTAGAAACGCCCTCTAAATTCAACATTTTCGACTACAAAGTTATTATTCCGTGTGAATTTGTGGTAGTAAGACTCTCAGTTATGGGGCAACGTCGAATTTACGACGGTCCCCTATGGAGGCTTTTTGTTCGTATATGACGTCCAGTTCATAGCACGAATTGTGATATCAAATACATATTACAAAACAGGTGGATCTTCTTTCTTGAAATCTTAAACACAGTTCCTAATCCATTACATGGATAACTCGGGGGATAACCTCTATATTAAAGTGTCCTAGCTTCATTCATAGAGATAAATGGTACTGATTATGACCTTTAGGACAAGATTTGATTGAATAATATATGTGCGTTTCCACGTGCCCCAGGACTTTCAATCTCGAGAACGTGGCACTGGTACTTACATAATAATCAAGGTCATTCAGAGGACCTTATGATTATTAAAAACACATTTAAAATAATACAAATCATGTGACTCACTCTTAACCAATACGATTCGAATAATCTGCGTAAAACAGGCTCTCGTGTCGAAATGGACCACAAAAAGTCCGGATTCTTCATGATTCCCAAATAATGTCAGAATTTGTTGTTGTTCAACATTAAAGAAAAAACAAGGACATTTGAGGCTAGAAAGAGAAAAAAGGAAGGGAAAGAAAGTAGTCATCCTGGTTTAGCCCCCCCACATTCCCCGTAGCATTGGTGTGTGTATGTGTGGGGGGGGGGGGGCTTTAATGCATGCCCTATCCCAGTGTCATGAATTAAAATAGAGAAAATTAAATTATTACATGCAAGGAATAAATTGCCTGAATCAAGTCATTATAATTGTTGCCTAGTCCTGTCCCATACATTCTGGCACGCGTGTCAATATAAATAATGATGAGGGCGCACCACCAAATTACTGATTGATTGATTGATTGATTGATTGATTTATGTATTATGTATTTATTTATTTATTGATTCATTCATTTATTTATTTAAATGATTGATTGATTGATTGATTAATCGATTGATTGATTGATTAATCGATTTATTGATTGCTTGATTAATTGGTTGATTGATTGATTGATTGTCAATTTAAAGATCGCCTTCGAACTGTAAGAACATGTTTTTTAATGAAGCCAATCAATCAATCAATCAATCAACCAATCAAGCAAGCAAGCAAGCAAGCAAGCAAGCAAGCAAGCAATCAAGCAATCAATCAAGCAATCAATCACAAACAGTGACGTCAAATCAATGCCTACTTGAAATGACGTCATTTCGAGAATCTCGGCTAACGGTTGAGATACACGCTCTACCATTGATAAATGGACTGCGCGAGTCCGACTCCAGAGCCCGACTCCCGAGCCCAGCAAAATACTCGAGTTTGGCTCAAGTTCTCTGTGATCTAAGTGTGATCAAATCTGAAATCTGGGCCCAAGCATACTAGTTCTTTCAACGCTGAGGATTTATTTTATTACATCTCAGTACAGCTTGAATTAGGCTAGAGGCAAAATAAAAATAAAAACATGTTTAGCATCGGGACTTTTTTCAAAAAAGGAAGGAAGAGGCCCTTTTGTTTTATTCCCCCCCCCCCCCCCCCCCCCCCCCCCCCCCCCCCCCCCCCCCCCCCCCACTTTAAGTACAAAACCGCCCTGGTAAGCGATAAACATTGCGAACTTGAAAAAGTTATGACTGAAATAAAGAGAGAAAAGAAAAGAAAATTGAAGCGGACCCCAAAAAAGGAAGCGGGAGGGGACGCTAAACAGGTTTTTTTTTTTTGCCTTAGTCTAGTGTACAACCAAAATCACTATGACGACAATGCGATGATAGTGCGATGCAGCGCATTGATCGCGATTGGCACATTTACAACACAACAAGGTTTATTGCAAATAGAAAAAAAAGCCATTGATTATCCTTATCTGTTGCATTGTGGGATCACAAATGGGGCAACCTGTTGACCTTCGCTGACATCACACAAGCAGTAACTTCCACGTACAAATGGTCTGTGACAAGCCTGGGCAATTCATGGGTACCACTGACCAGACCCCCACCCCCCCCCCCCCCCAAAAAAAAAGAAATCCCTGGCCCTTTTCCACTGCGCCCTCCCTGTCCTTCGCTGGATCAGCAATGCAACGGGTCCTCACGCATCTATAGGTTATTTCTCTTCCTCAAAGCAGTGATTTCACTGCATCATCCACTTACTGATCGCCAGTGACGTACCCAGCTTTTGGAAACGGGGGGGGGGGGGGGGCAGGCAGGCACGACCATAGTTGTACTGACGAAAGGCATGGTACCGACAATTTTTTTCGTAAAACTTGCACAATATTTTCCCCGTCAGCAGCTGAAATCTTGATGGGTGGTGGGGGGGGGGGGGGGGGGGGGGGGGAGGGGGGTGGGGGAGCGATGAAGTTTCCCGCGTAACCGGTCAAAAAAATTGCATGGTCAAAATCGCACCGACGGAGGGTCATTTTTACCTACAGGGATATTTCGGGGGGGGGGTGGCACCGGCCCCCCTGGGTACGCCACTACTGATCGCCACTACTGATCGCACTGAATAACCCCCCCCCCCCCACCCCCCGGTGACGTACACCCCACACATATCAAAATGAGTAATGCATAAACGTGTATAATTAGAAAAAATAGGGACATGTAATGATATAGCCAGCTTGCCTGCTATAATAGTTCTATAGACTATAGCTAGCTGTTATATAATGTTATATAATAGGGCCTACAGGACTACTAGCTGGTATTGTATACAAATCTGTTTTTAAAGAGGTCAAACACACACACACAGCAGGACTTGAGGTTGCCTGTTTATAAAAATTATAGCCCAATTGTGTCATCAGTTTGAATTAGAGCTTTATTTATCATTGTCTTAGAAAATAGTTGGGCTACAAATTAACTCTTGTTGGGTGGGTGCATTATGTATATCATGGAAACATGAAATGAAGAACAAATAAAAGCATGCAGCCTGCCTTACTTGAAAGAGACAGCTATAACACCATTGGTATTAGAATGTTCTATGTGGCGCTACTGGCTACAACGTTACTCTAATGGACTATGCAGCGGAATAAAACGCAAAATTGTGCGTGTCTCGGAGACAGGAACGCGTACATTGCATCACCAAACTTTATTTGGACCGATGTCTTCGGCTTCTTGAAATGTTTACCTTGAATGAAAGAATACAGATGTTTGTGCATTGATTGCATTTGTTTTGTTCTGTGCTGGGGACTACTGGTACTGCATGCATAGACTTGCCACAGACATTTCAACATTACGCACACTTTCGCATACATCTCCGAGACATGAAAGCGTACATACATTGCATGACAAAACTGTATGTGGACCTACACGTAAACCGCTTGAAATAGTGCGCTAATATTGAATGGAAGTAAAACATGTGGGTTTTTTTGCCTGGCATTGTTGTTGTTTTGGCCCATTTGGGCTTGTAATTAAAAACCTTGGCAAAACTGTAAGCCCAACTGGAAACACCTGGAATGATAATCACCCTCTCTACACACGTTTTGTATAGGGGAAGTGGCCTCAAATGTTCTGTCTTCCAATTGTGTGTGATGTGTGTGTGCACTCAATTTCAAAACAAAAAAAATTGAAGAGGGAAAATTTGAAAATTAATTTGGAAGACAAAAAATTGGACTATCAGAATCCAGATTGACAAAATATCCTGTTGTAATGTCTGATGATCAAAAGGTGCCAAGAAAATATTTGATGATATCACGTTTATTGACAAACGGGACACCCCTATTGGTTTGAGACGGTAAACGATTGGCCAACACTACATGTAGCATGCCTCATTTTCGCCACATAACTTCTGTTTCTATTTATCTCCAGTATCATATTGTTCCAAATGTCAATAAATTGAAGTAAATGGTAGCAAGTCTAATAATAATGTTAATGGACGTCTTTATGAAATTCAAACCAAATACAGTGGATAAATAAAGATTAATGTTGAACAAATCTCGTTCCAAGGACACAGTTGTTTGATTATTGGATCAACCATTCTCTCGAGCGAACAATGCCCTCGTCGTGGTTGATTTTGTTGGACCTCTGTCGACAAATTCAGATAGCTTCCTTAGATTTGTTCAACTTTTTTTCTTATTTCACCTTCAAACTACAGTCATGAAGAGCCTGAATTTAAAGCTGAAAGCAGCATTAGGCTACAAGGCCCGCTTAGCAGCGCTATACATTGGTGCCCTAAAAACCGTCACCAAATTTAAATATTCGCCTTCCATCAAAGCTGGTTGCTATATGACATAATTCTCGTGTGCAACCAGCCGGCTGTATTGCAACGCCCATTGAGCAGCTTAAACGCATGAGCGTGGATGTAATTTGCAACATAATGGAAACTCACCCATACAGTTAGCAAGTAGTACCGCTCGTACAAGCCCCGAATTTAAATATATGCACTGGGCTATCCTCTCGTAGTTATTGATAACAATAGGTTTACCAGACCGAATCGCTCCTAAGCGGGCAATTTATGTCATGTGAAAATGATCAGTTTATCGTCTCCTCAAAGGTCCTCTCTTTTGTAAATAACACACATAATACAGGCTGTAACAAAAAAAAGTTATACAGTTTTGAAAAAATAAATAAAAATATCTCCCGTGTTATTTCTGTTTCGAGTTTTAATGGCCTGCAAGGGGAGTTTTCTTAGCTTTCAAATAAGCTTTGTTTCATGACAATCGATGGTCGGTAAACAGAGATATGATCAATTGTCTAAAGTAGTCATAAAATCACCTGGGCCACTTTGGTTTAATAAATGGTAAAATCACTGGGATGATTATGAATGGAATCGAACCAGGAACGTAGCAGTAGAGCGCTCTTGTTAGACAACAATGGCTCGTTTCAAGTGGTTAAAAGTATTACAAAGAAGGTTAGGTCTTTACAAATATTATTTATTTATTTTATGAATATATTTATTCAAATGAAATAAAACTATTTGAAAAAATAATTATATTGTTCTCTCTAATGTTCCTTGCATGATACCCTAACCATTTAATTTATACAAGCAAGATTGTATGCTATTATTGTGAAAGTGGCCCAACCAGATTTCTAGACAACTTAGTAGATTGGTCATAACTTTTAAACGCAAGTAGTTAAAAAGACCAAATAAAATGATTCTGGTAGCCAAAACGGAACTTAAGACAGAGTGTAAGAGATTTTGACATTGCATGATTTTAACATTTAATTAAAAATAAAATTGCGATTGTATAACTTTTTTTGTTACAGTCTGTACAATCTGATGTCGATAAGAAGGTGGAGGTCATATAAACTTGTTGTGCTATCGATCATGTCAAAACCGTATAAGTACATGTGTCGGTTATATGTGCGACAGTAGTGTAAGCCCAGGTGAATTTCAGTGCATATCGTCAGGCACATCACATACCGGCGTATCTATCAAAATATACTTTTCGAGAAAAACGCGATTGAAAATCCTTTATATTTCATCTGCATCAATGTTTAAAATTGACCTTTCTAGCAAACAAAAATAAAGGTAACATATTTTAGCAATCTACTAATCTAAATGATTATAACTGAATAATTCTGATTTTCAAATGTTGTAAATCATCATGTGAATCGTAGTTAATCTATAGAAACGACATAGATATACCGGTGTGTGGTACGTCATAAACAACCAAAGCTAGAGATACGATGTAAAACACACCGAACTGTCAGTGTTTCACATACCGGCGTATCTACGTCGTATCTACCAGGAATGACATAATTCTTCCACCTTTCACATATTGACGTATGTCCGTGACGTCCGTGACGTCCGTGACGTCCGTTCATGTAAAAAAAGGTAATTATATACGTCGTTTTGTGTCTTATTAATATCTCACTAAGTAGGTCCAATTCAAGTAAATATATACATGATGAGATAATTCAAAATTCCTAATGTTTCCAAAAACTCTAATTGAGATACACCGGTATGTGGTGATAAACCCGACGATATAATACCGATCACTTGATAAGAAGTGTCCATAACCATCCGGTCCATTACGTTAATTGCATTATTTATTAACGTAAAATATATACAGACAAATCGATCTAATTTCAGAATCTTACCTGACATTATTAAATGTAGTATTTATTTTCTTATGATTTCTTTTGCCTTCCAATTTCTAGAATTCCGCGTAAACACTGTAAGGAGACTTAGGGAGACTTTTATAAGTAAATTATCGGATTCGTACAGGCACATTAATTAAAACTAAGCATGCTAAGAGCAGAGCAGAATTTTACGATTTTATTATTCAGTCAATAAAACGTTTTAATTATCACCAACATTTAAGGTTAAACTATATAGAACTAACAGTTGATTTATAATGTAGACTAAAATAATAGTGCGACTCAAATGTCACACTTGCCTCACTCTTACAAATTTATTTATTTTTTGAGTTGTGAATAATGAACTATTTCCGAAAGTAAACTTGAATTGTTTCCGGATATCTGATGAATACTCCATCTGTATCGATGAATCTTCTTATTTACAGTCAAAAGTTCAAGTTGAAAATAATATTACTCTGATGAATCGGAAATGACGAACCACTCGTTCACATTATCATGTTTACCTTAACCCTGCTGAATCCAACAGAATCCAACGAACCAATCTCTATGTTCCACCCGGCGTGTTTTTCGAGGATAAAATGGACCCAGGCTATTAACGCGGCCGAATATACTCGGCCAAGTAGACTTGACACTCGTGGTGTCAAGCCTCCAAATAAGCGTGCATGGACCAGGAGCTATTTTGTTACTTTTTCAACAAAAATAGCTCCTGGTCCTATACTTTACTGTGTGTAACATTTGAAAAACACCAGGAGCCAAAACTTGGGAACCAGGGGGTAAAAAACTCCTGGATGCACGATTTTTGGAGGCTTGCGTGGTGTAGTGGGGAATCGTTCGCCGCTGGTGTTGGAGGTCCGTGGTTTAAATCCCGGAGGGATCGCGGCGGTCCCTTATGAGGTAACTTTTTTCCGCGCAGACAAATATCTGGAAAAAGTGCCCGAATGGGTTTAAGGTTTAAGTAACGCATACCCATAGTGAATTAAACTTGAAATTCCTGTCCCTAAATAGCTGGACCACGATATGAATGTACTTTTAAACCAAATCATTGTCCTTAATCAATTATACGAGGGTCATTCAATACGTTCTACCTCCTATCTTATAACGTTGTTATATTATAAGTCAGTCTTATAAATAATACACAATTGTAGCTTGGAACCACGGTACACACATTCATGCTAAATTGATCTGAGCAATGGGTGAACTTTTCTGGAGATGTGGTGAAAACCAAACTTTTATTTGGGGTTTAGTGTGACGGAAACGGATGAAAAAGTGCTATTTATTTACATGGGCTGTGTGTCTTTTCACCAGACCAGCTCCCTATAACGTGCTTGTTTGGTATCCCTTAAGGTCTTTATAAATTGAAGATGTGTACTCAGCTGTGAAATCAAGGTCAGTTAAAAACTAGCTTCTAGTTGGCTGGGCACTATACAGGTGTGAATGGTGTGTACTTAGGCCAATCACAAAATAGACAAATAGAAATATATGACAACATTAAAAACTAAAAGAAGAGTAAATGATTTATTTGAAGTATTTGGAGAAAATACTGATTTGGTTTAATTATTATATTTAAAGGACCAAAGGGAGGTGGTGTATAACAAATTGAAATAAAATGCGTTTATGGTAAGTTGCCCTATAGTATTTGCGTGTGACCATGGTGTGAATGGTGTGAACACCCTGGACCAACTGTCTGGACCCAAAAGGCAGTCAACTCTCCGGAAATGATTTTGTTTAAACTTTTTATTTGACCACACTGGAAATAGAACTAGTTTTCTAAACAAAAAGTTTAAACATTGAAATTCTTAACACAATAACTTTGAGAAGTCGCGTGTTGGACTCTAAGTTCCACTCAAAATTGGACCTAGAAGATGGCCGAGGCATTCTAGTCTATCTACAATCTTACCACTTGATTTGTCACATGTGGTGACTTTAAATCACATTTGGGCTAGTTTTCAAACTAAAATCTGCTCCAGAGATATTTTGAACTTTTGATTTTACAAAATCGGAAATAGCACTAGTTTCTATGACAAATTGAAGTCAAAGGTGTGAATTTCTTAACACAACAACCATTTTTAAAAGTAAGACTTTGGGCTTAGAAAATTATCAAATTGAATTGAGTCTAACTATAGGAGTAACAATTTTAACATTTTCTTTCAGCTAACTTCGTTAATATCCAATGGATTTCACCCCACATGTACCAAGTCCTTCCTACCATGGGCCAAACCAGGATATCACCCCTGGCGCCGCAGGTCCTTGGGCAGTGCTTGGCCAGCAATCCTAGTAGCCACGCTAGGAAATACACAGACGTGAACCGTAATGTATTGTACTCCAACTATACACAACAAGATATTATATCTACAAAAAAGTTCAAATATTCGGTACAGGTTAGATGTACCTATGATGTAGCTATGATGGGCTTCTCCTTTCGTGATCTCGCTGGTGGCCAGGTATGTTAATATAATGCATATAATGCATTTTTACAGATGTGTTCTCAGCTGTTCCACACAACATTACATTCCAGTTGCCTGTAATGTTTGAGCCCAAGTTTGACAGGTTGAACTGGCCATGACGCTAGTATTAGTAAGTTTCCACCCAAGAATTACATCCATCCAACACCATTGACCGCATGCTGGGGGACCTTGAGTGTGGCAGCGGTGGAACTGGTAGCAAGCCCGCAGGCGTTGCAGTCTTGCCACATGACTTAGCACACGTGATGACTTTCAGCCAGATTTGGGCTAGTTTTAAAACTAAAATCTGCTCTTCGGATAATATAATGTGATTTTTTTTCTCTCGAAATTTGAACTTTTGTTTTTTATAAAATATGATAAACCACTATTTTTGTTATGACAAATTGAAGTTAAAAGTTTGAAATTCTTAACACAACAGTATTTGTCAAAAGTAATATAGGGCTTCTAGTTACACCCAGACTAAAGAGCCTTGAGCCATGCTTAAAACAGCGGTGGAAATGGTAGCAAGCACGCGCTGGCAAGACACAGTTGGTGTGAAATACGAGTTAATCAGATAAATAGTGTAAAAAGGGATGATGTATTACCCTGGATAAAGCAACAAAGCCGTGGTCAAGAAAGTTGGATAACATACAGGAAACGGAACCGTAATGAACACCAATGCAACAGTCAATGTCAAAAACATCATAGATTCAAATTTATTTGCTCTAATAGGTTTCTAATCCTTGTTACGTTCAGGAAGTAACATCACAATACAAAATACCTTACCCAAAGTGTTATACAATACAAAACAATACAATAGAACTTGAACATCTTTGATCACAAATGCAGTCAATCGTGCATGCTGTTCAATGTTTTCTTGTGCCCTTTACTAAAAATAAAGATATTCATGAAAACAGAATCAGACGTCCAAAAATCGATGTTGGTAGTTGGGTTATAATATCATGAATATTGGAACAGACACACCATTAACATCACTGGTATAATATGCTAATTGGTTAGAACAACATTATATAATACCAATATTTCCCTCATCTTGATATAACATATCCTGCATTTAGAAGGTGAAAAATCCTACTAAACTAACTCTTCGTGTTCGATTAATGTGGCAGTTTCATATTGTTTCATTTAAGCATCGGCAGCCATCTTCAATTGATCCATAATACAACTGTACAATCACAATTTAAAACCAAAGGCTACCATGACTAGGCTTATGACACTAACTGAGATCCCAACGTATTTGAATTTCAGAATGGTGTCGTCCCAAATGTTTTCTGTCCCTTTGATAAATATGTCAAATAAGGCCCTACTTTCCTCTCAATTTGTTTTGCAAGTAAACACCTTCAAGATAAACTTAATAGGAAGAATATGATTATAAATTTTCAAACCTGTTTGTATAATCTCTTAACTTATGAAAATTGACTTTATTTTCGACTTCACATTATGTAAGATATACAATCTACGGTGTTTTGTTTTATGTTATATGAATTTATATTTTAAATATTTCAAAACACATTTCATCGCTATTTTTGGGGAGGGAGATGTGTCTGGTGATCATGGATATCAAGAGTAGAAGGAAGTATATAGGTGAAATTAAGCCACGTGAGAAATAAGAAGATATCCCCAAAACCTTACGAAAGTTAGTGACCAGATAATCATATTAATACTATTACACTATTGATTTGAATAAAAATTCCATTGAAATGGAATGGGGCTATCCAAAAGAAAGAAGCATATTTTGTTACCATTTTCTGAAGCATCTGTTGCAAACCAAAATACCAGGTATGTATTTTCCAAAATTCAAACCAAAAAACAAATCAAAACACCGCAGTCTAAAAATAGTACAGGAAACCAGTAAAGTTGATTTGTGTGCATGGAGGGGGGGGGGGGGGGGGGGGGGGGGGGGGGGGGGTACAGTGTGAAGAACAATCTAGGTATATATGACATTGTACTTGGTCTAAAATGTTGGTCCAGGAATTGCATACTAATTAAAAATGGAATTCCGCGATCATGATTATCCATATTAACATTTCATTAAATCAACTCAGGAATTATCATTATATATATAACCCGAAACTCAAACATCCACAACTAACCACTTATTAGACAACCCCACAACAATTGGGAGATTTCTCCTTATTCAAACAAGATAAGCTATTATGTATCTCTGTGGGGAGTCTAATAAACATCTCTCTGAATGAATCATAAACCGTCTATGCATCAACTCAACAAATATAGCTTTGACTCCCTCACATACTGCAGGCTGTTAAGATAAACTGCATAGGTACAGATGGAAATAAAAAAGACTACAAACATGGCGGCCCCCACTTATATCTAGAAAGACCTAAATGTGTACGCTTTTGCAATCACAAGCTAATAGGGTGGCTTCGCCCCGCCCCCCCCCCCCCCCCCCCACTCCCCCAAAAGACCATTACAATCACCATAGGTGGCGCACTATTGAAAGGAAAGGACAAATACCCACTTTATCAAGTTGATGACCAATATTGTGCATGATGAAAACACCATGACGAATGAAACACTGTATGGATCTGACCAAATTAACTGTGTTTTGTTCCTCGTGATCATACAAGCATTTCGACATACGTCTTAATAAATGAACCACCTGTTATTAACAATGATGTATGGAAGCATCCGTGATACATAAGAACCTAAAATATTTTCTTAAACCTGACATAGAGTCGGCAAAGCCGATTGGTTTGTTCATATATCATGTATATGTCGAATGCCAAAGCTAAATTGCAGTTGGTAAATTGCCATCTGATCTAAATCCACCTGGTCTACAGCATTTTCTTTTAAACCCTGCTAAGTTATGGTTATGATTAGTTTGGAATGGTTATGGTTCTGGTTGTAGTTGTGGTTGTGGCTGTGGTTGTGGTTGTGGTTGTGGTAGTGGTTGTGGTGTTGTGGTTGTGGGGGTGGTTGTGGTTGTGGTTGTGATTGTGGTTATGGTTATGAATAGGAATATGGTTAGGGTTATGGTTAGGGTAAGGGTTTGGGTTAGGGTTAGGGTTAGGGTTAGGGTTAGGGTTAGGGTTAGGGTTAGGGGTTAGGGTTAGGGTTAGGGTGAGGTATGGGTAAATGTAAGGAAAAGGGTTAGCATTATACATAGTATGGGCTAGGATTTGATCAAGTAGAGTACAGATAAGGGATTAGAGTAGGGCAAGGGGTAGCAGTACGAGTTAGTGATAGGGTAAAACACAAAGATATTTCATCTAATGACAACTTATGACAGTTTAACTTCATCATGCCTAAATGCCATGTCTCGTCCCCAAAATAATGTATAATAAATGTTTTTGGAGATTTCAAGAAGAATTTGACCAGTGGTCTCGGCATAATATTTTGCATCACTCACCATCTAAATACTTATTTCAATTTTAATACCAAAGTTTACTCTGGATGAGTTCAACATGAATATTCGAGAGATTTGAATTGTTGGCTAAGCACATAGATAGCTACAAGTGTAGCTGTGGATACTCTGGCGCTCCGCAGACCACTCCAAGCCCATTTTATGAAAATTGAACTGAGATCAAGATCTTGTTCGACAAAATCATCTGTAATCAATATCCGTGAATATTTGTACGATGGGTCCGGCGTCAACATAATAAAAGTTCTGGGTTAATTAAGTTACTTTGCCAGCGTGAATAAGGGATGAGAGATTATCTGTACCGGCTGAGTGCTTTAGATTTAGTTGAAGGCTGGAGCTGTAAATATGCTGAGCTTAAGAGTATAGAAGTAACTGTTACTGTTGATACCTAGATATATTTTGCATCAATCACGGTATGAATATGCAGGATAATAGAACTGAGACCAACTTTCTCCAAAAAGATCCGCTTCCATCAATGTATGTAAGTTTTTCACGATGCACGATTCAGGCTCTTTAACTTTAACTCTGTCGTCATCGTCAATTTCCAGGGTAGAAGTAGCTTGTACGCTGGAGCCGAGCGTACTGATTTCACATCTCTACCTCGGGTAAGGATGGAGAAACAACTGCAAAACAAAGACAACTATGTGCCTGTCTCTTGCAACAAACTCCCATCAAAGTTGGCAAGTACAAATGTTTACAACAAGATGTTGTCAAGTTGACATGGTTGATGTCAATGACGATATTATCGCTACTTAATTAACACAACGTCAATTGATCTCAAAATTCATCATTTCTTGAAGTCCAAACTTGAGATTTGTCCAGATATCATGCGTCTTTTTGTTTTTCGAAGGAGGTGATGTCAGATACGGTGGAAACGTTGGCATTAGTCCCGAACTGTCATAGCACACGGAATTACACGGAATGAATTCATAATTTATGCTAGTTCATTCCCGGGGACTCATATAAATGGGCGGACGTTTGTCAAGATAAATTCAGTCTTGTTGGAGTAGCTGCCTACGTCCGTACTACCAAAATCGACTTGTTTTACTCTCCGCTTCTTCGTTTTTATTCAGCCGAATTTGAGTCTCACCCGTCAATATGATGAAGATTACACTCGTTCTTGCAGTACTCGTTGGTAAGTTTCTTATTATATCTTAAATAGCTTGACTGTGAGTTTCATCTTAACTTTTTGGTTTAATTTATGTGTATTTGTGATATTTAACCACAAGATAACAGGTACTTTGTGTGGAATACATATTGGCATCCATCTTACACCGGTTGGATTCGCGTTTGATTTTGTTAGATTATTATGATATAAATTATTTTTATTTTTTCCTTTATCTTCATTTGTCCTCTCATTTATGTATTTATCTATCATTCAAAGATGACGAATCACAATAATAATGGTGTGATGCTAAATATGCTAGATTACATTTAGATTTCTTGCATATATTCATTTCAATTTACATTTAATCCAATTTTAAGACCGTAATACCAGAGAAAACGTTTTATTGTTTCTTTAGTTTGATATTTATATAGGTGGAACTTTCAAAGATGTTTTGGGCAAGGCATAGCCTACTTACCCGATGAAGATGTATAACGAGCGAGCGCAAAGGTTCAGGCGGCTGAACAATAACCTTGAACATGGCGCACATGTTCACGACGAAAATTATTCTTGGTCTACCTTTTTTAAATTCATACGTGATGAACATTATAGTGACTGCTTTGTTTCCAAAGAAAGTTAAATAATATGAAGAACAGATCAAGCTGTTCCTAAATGTACAAAGAGGTTTAATTCCCCGTTATCATTCATCTTCGTCGTCTTTATTTAGAATGACTTACCAAAACCGTCATTTTCGCCAATCTTGATCGTCTCAAATTGCCAAAGGACACTGATATTAAGATGTTTTCTTTTGGGGGTTTAATGTGCCAAGAGATTATTGACTTGTACACTTGATTAGTTCGTATTAATGTTATCAATGTATCATTTTGAATTATTTGATGATAATAAAAATTATACACATACCAATTTGAAACAACTTTGGTGCTGGATACCAATATCAATGAAAAATCAACCAAATAATATAAAGGAGCGTTTGGTCATTATTCGGCATCAATTCTCATTATTATTTTTTTAAATATGTTTTGTAACATAACAGCTTGATAACAATTTATTACCATTTTATTCACTTTCCAAAATCTAACTTATATACTAAAACCTTTATTTCTAATTGCCAAAATACGAATTGCATTAATATTATGTCAATCAAATGAGTTTCATTTTAGCAATGCTTAATATATAAGTTTCATTTTGATAATACTTAATCAATTAGTTATTGCTAAACCAATTTCAGTTATTTAATGTCTTTTCTACTTCTTCTAGAGGTTTAACATAACAACCGGTCATATGTTCGATAGGTCATCACATAAAATGCTTTAGGCTATTAACATAAACTTACTTTGTCCATCAAATACCCTTCCTATGACCGAACCACTAAGGATGCAGAACTGCAGAACGAAAGGATACACCAAGGCGAGACGATAAGGATGATTTCATAGCGCAATGCTGTACTTGGCTAAACATAACTTAGACATGTCTATTATTAGAGGATGTACTGATCTACTGATTAGTTCTTGCTCGAATTTCATAGACGTCCAAAATATATTCCACGTGATTAGACTCAAAGTTTATCGAGACTGCTTCGGGTTTTAATGCAATATACAAAGGAAACGAATTGTACTTATTTATGTATATGAATAGGTTGTACGTTCACGTAACTTTCGCCTCCTTGCGCCTACATAGACGTCCAAAATATGTTGCCATGGTTTACCATACTAGCCAATGTTCGCAAAGGTGCGTTGTTTCATTGTGTTCATTGTTTCGTATACCAAGAGGTTAAATCATTTAACTGTTAATGTCTCGTTTAATTGCTATCAGTTTAAATAATATTTAATTAGACGAATACTCCAAAAAAACTTTCGAATCATGAAAGCTTTGATATGCAGGGTACTTTGTGGTCGAAGGTAACCCCTATTGGCTTATACTTTGCAGGAAACCACCATTCAGGAGGTATAGCCATACGGACAGGGGAAGGGAGTATCGCATGCTTCACTAGAAATGCTTACTTTATAGGTCGCTATTTATATCGCCTATGACATGCATATAATGTGTAGGTTTTTTACCATATATGGTCCCTATTCAAAGACGGTATGAACGATTTTATTATAGTTGAGTAACTGTTATTATGGTCACGATGGAGAAACTCGTGTGACACATACGAGTTCGGTTCTTGAAATACATTTAAGTCTCGAAATGTCAAGTGTCAACAAACCTTCGGAATATAATGAGAGAAAAAATGTTAGAATGCCAATTTCTTTCATATCAGTAACTCTTTGTTCCTTTATAGCTACTTTCTTCCCGAGATTCTATTGAAATTTAATTCCTGCGACCTAACACTCCATGTTGTTTTTAACGAGTGATGGACTTTAATAATATCGCCATCAATCGGTGCGGGTGTTGATGATGAACTTGTTTGAAAAGCTGTTAAATGTCATAAATGTTAAAATAAACGAATGTACCCTGGATAGGATGATCATATCTTGCGTCATTTCCGGTATAGTTTGTTTCTAATTTATCACATTCCCCCAATGGATACCACGCAGTGTTTTATCATCCGTTTTGTGCCAAATGACTGTTTTGCTTCCTAAAATAAATCATGAAATTGTTATTTTGGTACAAGCACGAGGCATTCTTTGTTGATTTACATAATCAATCAATTTAATTTTAACAAGATAATGGTAATCTAAACGATATTCGAAAAAATCAAATCAAAATGTATGATGCGTCCTTCTCTCACTTTTTTCGGAACACGCCATTTAATGGTGGGCTTTTTATGTTGGCTTTTTAGGTGGGTTTATTGGGGTGCTGGGTTCACACGCTATTTTGTCGCCTACAAATATCGTCGGTATCCTTTCTACCCAGCAATTCTATATTTAAACAGGCTAGACACTTATCATGTGATGATTCCCTCCCTGAAACAAATTTTATTCTAAAAACACTCTTTTGTTTTATAATGGTAGTCTTAAATTGCATTTGGCCGTAAGCTTCATGTAAAGTCAGTCATGTGTTTGGCTACTGGTGGGTTAACTAATACAAAATGTCGTATGGCTTGATATCCATGAGCATTTCCAACAGTATTGTCACATCTGGCCATCTGATTTCCTTCAGGAAATGTTCTTCGACATTGAAAATGAATATTAAAGCTTTTCTCTTTGACATAAACTTTGTTTCCTCATCCTATCCTGACATATGCTATGCTGAAAAAATGGAACAGGAAAATAAAGTTAGCAAAAAATGAAATGGATCCCACAAACAGTTCTTATAAGTGGTACAATATGTTAAACAATTTCAAGGATTGACCGTGACCAGAACAATATGTTAAACAATTTCAAGGATTGACCGTGACCAGAACAATATGTTAAACAATTTCAAGGATTGACCGTGACCAGAACAATATGTTAAACAATTTCAAGGATTGACCGTGACCAGAACAATATGTTAAACAATTTCAAGGATTGACCGTGACCAGAACACTATGTTGAACAATTTAAAGGATTTACCGTGACCTGAACAAGATATTGACCCATTTTTAAAAAGTTACCATGACTATATCAAATTATATTTTAATGAATAATTACAAATCTTTTACTTATTAGGACCGAGTTATATTAGATATCTGGGTGTTTTTTCTGATACGATTTGTCAGCATCTAGAATTGAAAATCGAAAAGATATTGATAATGATGACTTAATCATGCCGTGGTTAAATTTGATAAGTATTTAAGCTGATGGACTAATATGCTCTGCCAAGTTTTTCATGTTTCATTTGTCAAAAATGATAAATTTAGGATGGTTTCGCTAAAAATAAATACTTCGTAAATGTCACGTACTTTACTATCGGTTTTCAGCTAAAGGTTGACTTCCTGACTGCCCACAAAACTTGGCATGCATCATGGAAAGTCCCTCTTAAGTATATCCCTTGCACGGATGCCTGAGATTTATAATTTTTATCGATAAGACGACGTCAAAACCCTGTACTACGGTGGCGCTGCCGAAAATGTGTGACTTAACGTTGTTTTCTACAATATTTGATGTGTATTGAAGTTTTACTAAATTTCCATCAATTAGGCCTATTAAAAATGTCTTAAAATAGATGATAACTAGTTTGAAGTTTTAATTTATTTATTTTTAGTTTTGATAAACTGAAAAGAAAACCTGAGAGACATAACATGTGAGATGTGCTTTTACCTCTATATTATTGCGCAATTTCTCTCTTCGAAGTCTTTGCTGATGGCGAAATTGACATTGTTATAGCAACGCATACTATACGTTCTTCCGATGATAGTGATATCATTAGTATTAACTAAATTTGTAAAAATAAAGTGCCTAGTTAATAAAAGAGATTTGCCAACAAACATAAGCTTGAGTAAAGGCACAGTTCAGAAACATTGATGAAGGTACATTAAGTATTTGCCGATGCTAACCCGATACAATCAATTTAACAAACTACCCAATGTCTCGTATTTCCATACATAAATGAAGCATATTATTAGTAACGCTCATAATGCTATGTTCTTGTTTTCTCGTTACAGTGAGTGCATATGCAAAAGGTCTGCCGTTCGGATTCTATAAAAACCAATACGCACACAACTTGGACACCCCTGATGATGACCAAGTAGCAGCAGCTGCGGGAGCACAAGCTGGCCAACAACAGGTGAATGAAGCAGGAGACACTCCTGATGATCAGGATGAAATTGCCGCAGCCGCAGCTGGGCAGGGTGCCGCGGCTCAAGGTGCAACAACAATAGCCCCTGTATCAGGCGGTGGTGATAGTAGTAGCAGTAGTAGCAGCGAAGAAGATGTAAGTGACGCACCTGATTCACCATATGGTGGTGGAACCACAGCACCACTTGCTGGACCATACGGAAGAGCTGGAACAGGCGGACAAGGTCAAACAGGTGCTAATGCAGGTGATAGTAGCCAAGATGTTATCCCAGCCGCTGGAGGCCCAATCTATAGTGAAAATAAACCACTGGTTGAGCAAGGAGCAGCGGGTGGTAACAGCGGTGATGCAGCAGTTGATCCTGGTGTTGGTTCACCAAGCATGTTGAAGGTTCATCAAGAACAAGTCGAAAGCCAAGGAAGAAAATCAGGAGCACTTATTGCCGTTACAACACTAGGTTTGGTTGCTGGCGTTGCCGCTACGTCATTCGTTGCATACAAATACAAAGATGCCATCTCGGCAAGATTGGGAATGTAATTTTGTATAACTATTCATCTAAGACATTTTAGGAACTGTACCTATAGTAACATCCGAAACCAAGTCTTTCAGTAGTAAAGTGTTATGATGGCAGCCGAAGATATGAAGGGTTCACCATTGGTAACTTGTTTGGCCAGTAGTGTGGTTGAACCATACGAAATCTGCTGCCAAACCTTGATCAATCGAGGGAAGTCTATCATAAAAACTGTTCCTTTATTTAAGCTCCGATGCCTATAATACTGTACGGGTTTTATCATCGAAAATGAATAAATAGAATAAAGAAACATCTGTATACATAATTGGCGGCCATTTTAATTTTCTAAGGTTTTAGATTTTGAGAATTTATTGTTAAGGTATTAGATTTTGATTTTTTTAAATTCAATTGAAAGATCAGATAAGTACATCTGACGCCATAATGTGTAAGGATGCGATTAACGCATTTGATTCTTATAATTTGTTTGCAATAACCCAAGTAGGCTACCATAATTTGGGAGTTTTTAAAAAAGAACCATGAAATTCTTCTCCTAAGTTTGATAAGTTCTATTCAACAGATAAATTCATTGAATTCATTGTAAACTTTCCGCTTGTGTTCTTAACCGGATTTGAACCGAGAATCATATCAAAAACTAGGCGCTCTTACTTGGCTATAAGCAGATAAGAGAGCTCAATTGCTTGTCATAGCTCAGGAATAAGAACGTCGTGTCTATGATTCTAAGCAACATGTAGGCATTGGATCTGCTGAAAGCCCCATTTCACCTGGCGAATCATGTTCCTTCTTTCTAATATATGTAATTTGAAGGTATCTGTAGCACTTTTAATTCTAAGACCTTTATCAATTTATAGGTATCAGATAAAAAGATCAAACTCCTTCCATTAACAAAAATCATGAAAAAGATGAAAACAAGTGGTACTAGATCCCCTGTATTTAAGTATGCAAAGCAATACATTGTATATAATTTGTATTTATAATCGGAAGAGATAACATGACATTTACTGTTCACTTAGTTTAAGTATAGAAAATTGACCCGTGTGTTCAACGATATTGTTTTGGTTTGGTTTTGTGTTCTTGAGATACAAAGAAGAGTACTCATTTGGCCGATTAATACTTTGGGATTATTTATTTCCATGTGTTTATACCTTTATATTGTGTTTAATATATATTGACAAATAGGTTTGTCAGGTATAACCTGTTATAGCAGTGTAGACATTACAACATTAAATAAAATCTAAAGGAATATCATTGTGCGGAACCTATTTTTAGTTTAGGTGCTTCCGTAAGGTCATGGTTATCCTCTGACACCGACTCTTCAGAATTCGGCAATCTTTTCGGAATAAGCCACTGTTCGGTAAGGTTGCCGAATTCTGGGTGTGTCAGCGTGAAGTTGTTTTCCTTACGGAATTATCCTTCGAATAACTTTTGATGAATATTTGAGGAATTAATAACCAGTAACAGCAAAAAAAATATTCTGACGTGATACAGTAGATTGAAAACATCCCGTAATGAAGCTGCAAGTGAATGCAACGTATTGTTTATCAAGGACAATTCTAAAAAAGTCATGCGCTACTTCAGTGTTCAATCTAAACTACCTGGTAAATTGGTCATTCTAATTGGCTAGTCTGTTAATGGGCGCGATTCATGGCCCTCCCTATACATGATATTACAACCAATGAATCGATCCAATATTAGCAGGTTGTCTAGTTTGACAAACGAAGTAACATTTTTTAAAGATGCCGATTTCTTTATTCTTGACCTTGTTAATGGTTTTAATATTAACACCTCGTCATATTAACAGTTTTCCATAAATAAACGGTAATAAACCAGTGGCAAACAGACACACATAAATCGTTTACCAATAATGTTGTTATTTGTGTACAAACAATCTGATAAACTTTATTTGAACATCTGTAACTATTTCGAAACATTAGGAGTGTTGCAATGTCTTTTCAAGATTGCTGATGTAGATACATAGCGGAACTGATGTGACAATGAGAATACTTTTAATATTAAACCGAGTGTGTTACAAATTAGTATTTCACTTTTAGTTTCATTTTTATTAGGCGAATATTGTGCAAATATATGCTGGGGTTGTCTTTGTCTATAAATAGAGTATATTTCCATATGAGATTATTGTTATTATTATGTATAGATTTGGAAATTAAACTAGACGAAAATTGAAATAATTGTGTGTGAATTATAGTTTATCTTTTTACCAATGTGTGGCAAAAATAAAGGTTTTTCCTTTCGTAGAGGAGAGCGGGGAGTGTTCACCCCATTTTCATATGAAATGGCCTAGAGACGTCAATTTGAAAGATTGAATGGACATATTTACATTACACGAAAATATGATATATCGGCTATATACGCCCATAAATTCATTACCCTTGGCGTTACTGAAAAAGAAATGAGTAAAGGATAAAGACAGGTGTTAAAATGGTGAATTTCCCCGACCCCGGGGCAGGTTCGTCCGTAGGCCGGGGCAAGGCTCATAATTAGGCTTCATGAAGTAGTATGACTCAAATAGATATATACATTAGTTATGCAATGTGATATTCTTCCATAATAACATTTTAGGGAGTCCAAAATTTAAGGGTGGGGTCATTTTTGCTGAATATACTCGTTTAGAACTTTAAAATATAAAATTAAAAATATAATCTTCTAATTTTAGGGCTGCTCCATTCCAGATAGCTATTTTTATAATTACAAGGCTACTGGAGGTTAACAACAATTTTGAAATGTTACAAAAATTGTAATTATGTTAATCCCCATTGGCGAACATGCCCCATCATGAAAGGGGGAATGTGCCCCATAGCACAATAAGTACATTGACCCCGATAACCACGCATGTCCCACATACAATGACGGGTTTATAACTGCATCAAATTCATAACCAATCCCATACCTACCTAATGATAATTTACATTAACATCTTCTGTACGAATATCTTTAGAAACAAATCAATATCAAAAATGGAAGAAAATCCACATTTATGATGTAAAACTGGTTTTAGATGATAATTTGACTAACTTTATACGGAGATCTGCCATGTTACCATGGAAAGAGCACAACAAACAGCGGAACATATTGTTTGTTCGTCAGATTCACCCAGTGGTCGCATTAATGAGAAGCACGTAGTGTACACTCCCCGCTCTCCCCTAATACAAGTCTTGACCCGATTTGACCATTGACTCCATAACCATAACTCACAAAGCGGTTACCATGGTGGTGGGATGGTGATGAGCAATTTAACTCCCCCTGATATATAATTGCGAATCTATAGGATCGCTACTTACCTTTTGAACTGGAAGTCAAGAAGTACTTCATGACTTTTCTTGCCTTTGCATAACATTTGACCTGTTCTATAACATTTGACCCCATGACCTAGGTGACAGAGAGAACTCGACACTTTTCTTAGAGACGACAAGAATAACATGACTGTCTTTGAAAGACATAAATTATGTTCCTTTTGTCTGAAACAAGAGTCAAGTTAAAATCCCATATCGTCAGCCTGCTTCGATAATTGCCTAACTCACTTTTCAGCAAAATTGAGTTTTTTGCATAAATCATGACTTCATTACATTATGCACATGCTGTTATAATACCTAAGTCATTGACCAATCAAAAGTGTTGATAAATGAAGAGCTTTGTTGCAAAAGGGCCACCAAACCATTCCAACATGTTACTTATTTTGCATTATTGAATTTGCATTGACAAATCCATGGAATTAATCAAATTATTGTATGGCTGTGTTCATCGTTTCTATATGACTTAGATTAGTGCATCCATGCACGCCAATCCTCAATTGGCGTGCATGGATGCACTAATCCAAGTCACATCAACAATACTAAGCCTCACATCAACAATACAAGCCTCATTCCACATAATGAATAGCCATCCATCAATAATGCAAAATGAGTAACAGGTACACAGGTAACAGGTTTCATACTTTTGTTGTTTTCTAAGAACTAGAAAAAATGAGTTAGGCAATTATCGAAGCAGGCTGACGATATTTTTATCACTAGTCATCTCTTGCCGACCTTTGACCTGTAAGCAATGACTGACTTTGTGTGTATTAAAAAACAGCAATGGTTTCTGAGTGTGAATTCACGCGAAACTTACAGCCTTTATACCCCCAGTGACTCCTTATCAACAAATATATATGTAATTTAATCACGTAAATCGATAAACAAAATTTGCGGTTTTAATGGATTTATTCGTGTAAATAGACAAAACAATCATACAAATCATATAGTCTATATATAGGCAACAAGTCAAGTATTTGGGAGTTTTCCTCATACATTGTATCTATGATATTTCTTGCCACGTGATGCTTTATTGTGTACACAACTACAATGAAATATATTTCCCCAGCACCTCAGGAATTATTGGAATATAACCAGAAATATGCTACGCACTTATTTTAAACCTGAAATTAGACAGTTGTACAAAGTTGTTAGACTCCGTTTAGTTATTGTCATTGATACAAATTATCGACAAGAAATGTTGCAATTTAACAATTTAGGAAGCATTGCAAACTATAATACTTATGGCTCATGCGTTGAGTGACTTGTACGTAAGACTTATATGGTAGTCGCCAAAGCAATATTTTGCATCACCGTACGTACAAACAACCTTAACATTTAATTGACAGCAATGCAAAAATGTCTATACAATTATGGAAATGTTTACATTAATTTTGCTGTATTTTGATTGGTGCTTGTACGTATGGTGATGCAAATGTAAGCGTCCATCGTATAAGTCTTACGTACAAGTCACTTATACGTATGAGCCATACGTACTAGTTTTGCATTACGGCCTTACTGCAATTCCACAGTTCTAAAGTTCCAGTTAAGGTACCCGTATTATCCCTATTAAGCGCCCAGGACCTTATAAGCGCCCACACCTGTTATTCTCAATGACTAACAACAAACAATATCTTATAAGCGCCCACATTTTCAAATGGTCAGCATCCTCAAATGACCACTTGTACATATATTTCATTTAGTACATGAAATGATCAGCCTCCTCAAATGACCAATTGTACATTTTCGTTAGTACGTCAAGTGGTCAGCCTACTCAAATTACCACTTGTACATTATATTTAGTACATCAAATAATCAGCATCTTTAAATGACTATCAAATGGTCAGCATCTTCAAATGACCACTTGTACATTTTATTAAGTACAATAAATGAGTTAACCGCCCTGGGCGCTTAATAGGGATAATACGGGTATGTTGATCGGCCAATTAGTTTTGTTCGTTGACAAAAACATTATAAACATTGCTCACTACGCCTGATGGGAATATGAGTGAATAGTTTATATTAAATGTTTAACCAAAAGACACACTATGCTACCGACGTGCCTGATCTGGAGAGGATCCCTCAATGTCAATCCATGTCCGATATAAACACCGCCATAAAATGCATTCTACACTCATTCTAGAGGTTACATCTTCGAAGCTGATCATCGTATTGTTGAAACCTTTGAACAAATTTGTTAGCTACATTTTGCTACCGGAGACTCTAAATTGTTAAAGATTGATACCGAATTATGAAACAAATATGCAGTTCCAAATGTCACAAATATTAATGTTCACGTCGATCATTGACTGTATCTGCAAGATTTTGAGGCGGGCTACTTGATTCGATACTCATCATGCTTGCATTCGAGGGTGCGTCACCTTATAATTTGTGCCATTTGAGACTGCATGGTTCTTTATTAAAAAGATACCAATTAAACAAATGCGATAGCAATTAATATATTCTGTTATACCCTTCACAGAGGTATTCATAGTGCATGATTTTTAAGAACGACGCATACTACATATGTTGGTGTGTAGGGTATAACAGAATTATGCCAAATATTGCTAACAAATTATTCCAAAATGGAAATCAATTATATTATCATAAAATGATCAGATTCAATGTTATAGCCTCTCTTATTTTCGCAATGTTTATTAATAAGACCTGCAAGTCATTTGGGAACCTCAGCAATAGTGTGCAAGATATTACTGTCAGTATCCGCCGCAGAAGGTAGATACACACATTAAAATGTGAGAGTGGCAGCAAATCGTGCAGTTGAATCATAGTTTTTCGGTCCCTATAGTATTAGTATGGTTTCTCAGGGTTGTACAAGTTCACCATACTTTATTCAAAACCTCGTGAATATACGCGATACATACGACCCAATCAAATGCCGTCATTTACTGGCTACGCACAAATAAGCGCAGGTCACTAATGGAGTACCTCCGCGTAAACATTAGTAATCCCGCGTATAATCAGTATCAAGTTCGATCACCAAAACTATTCGCCTAATGCCACGAACGCATAGCGTATTTGCACAACGCAATAGTTACGCGACGTGTGAGTGGTTCGCTTACACGATTTTCGATCAGATTGATCGATTTGTAATGGGTGAAACATGGTTAATTTGCCGTAAACTGTAACTTTTTAAATAAATAAATAACGTCCGTATCATTAAATAACTATTTTAATGGCGGTTTTGAATCAGGATAATGACTTTGATCAGTTGTTGTGTCGGTAACTGTGAAGAATCAAATATTTTACATTGGGCCCTCTTGCAATTCCTCGGTCCAAAGTAAAAATGTTTTGATTCGGCACAGTTTACCTCTAAACAACTTATACGCAGTCATTATCCTTTAAAAAATGTTTACAATAATTAGTTACTTCTGACTCTGAGGTTCGCGTCGGTGAACTGTGCTATGCTTATAACCTAAGACACAATTGCATTATGGTCACCAAAAACTGCATTAATACTGATGGGAAGTTATATAATATGGCATTAATTTCCAAACAATAATGCATTTCCACAATATATTATATCATCCGACTTCTCTATACTTTTCCATAGACATTGTCCACTAGTGTCCAACCGGAAGGAATACGCACCGTACCCACCATGATCTACATCAAATAGAACTGGTGCTTGACATCCAGTTCATTGCATGAATTATGCAATCAAATACGGTACATCATGAAACAAGTGTAGGCGTCTTCTTTCTGAAAATCTTAAAGACGGTTTATTACTCCCGACATGAACATGATGAAGGTTGCTAATCCAAACAAATCACGGATAATCTCTTTCGTTTGGTAGGTCCACCCGTCAATGTTTGACCTGCTCGAGATTTTCTGTGTAGACACTGACGTCCTATTCTATGCAATCAAATACGGTACATCATGAAACCAGTGTATGCGTCTTCTTTCTGAAAATCTTAAAGACGGTTTATTGCTTCCGACATGATGAAGGCTGCTAATCTAAACAACAGTCGGGTACTTGTTACATAACTATAAAGTTACTATTCGCTTCTTCATCTTAAATCAATCCCAGGGAAATACAATTGATCAAATATTCCACCAAAAGCTATGCAATCAAAACTTTTCCTGGTTGTGAGGTGCTGCATCTATATTTCAAGTTATCTTGATTCCCGTGATGTAACTAGATTCAAGATAGGAGGTGTAGTGAAGTATGGGTATGAGCAAATCCTAATAAATCCTATAAATCCATCCCATTTAACACAGTACAACGGGTGCCGTGAGTCCGTCCCAAGAATGTGCTACTTATAATCTACCCGCCTGAAATAATTGCACCATGACATATAGTGTTTCCAATACTAAAACTATACTAAATCTTGTCAAGTGTTTGACCCTTTCAGTTTAAATAGCCATAGGTTAAGTACGGGTATTACTATTAGGCCCTATAATCAATGACGCATAAGGCTAATTATATCATCTATACTCGTGGATTTTAGTGGAATTTAATAGATTGGATATCGTATAGTCATATAACTTCCTATGTGATAATATGTTGACCTGATCAGGACATTCAAGTTCACATTTAGGTGAGGTGACGATGGATTTAGGAAAAGTAGTGCAACAAAAATTGTCAATCGCAAATGTGTATTGAGGGTTACGCTATAGGTTACGCTATAGGCCTAAAATAAATGTTATATCAAACTATACAAAAAAAATTCTTCAAAAGAACTATTCAATGTTTGTTCACATCCATAAACCTGGGCAACGACAACATGCATATGTGTCATCATATGGTTGGTTAAAAGTTCGGAAAGACTATGCCTGGAAATAGTTCAAGCCCGGAGTTCAAGTGATTTCGTTTGAATCATAATTTAAGAACACCTGTATATTTCACTCGTGTCACGACCTGTCATATCGCGTTTATTCTGTTTGAAGGTTTATTACACACATCAAGAAATGAATTAAAGAATTATTGATTGAAATATCGCATAAGTATCTATACCCACTATAGACGTTGTGGGTTCGAGTTCAACTTTTGGTGGATTGGTGTAGCAATAGCAATACATAGTTATTGATAACTAGCGATATGGCCGTGCTTTCGCTTTTTTTTAAAAGCTTTAAAGAGTCACTTATACCCAATCTAATTTGTCTTGCCATTGGTTTTCAGGTTTTTGTTTCTGCTTTCACGGTATTTTACATTCTTTGCTTTTTCTGTTTTTCACATGCGCTGCGTTCTTGATGTAGTGGCGCTTTATAAATGCATTTATGTTATGTTATGTTATGTTATGTTATGTTATGTTATGCTGTTGGGCTTCCACCATCAGGTAGGTGGTCAGTAAGCCTATTTAAATTAATGTTGGAATGTACATATATAATATTTACAGAAGAAAACATATGTATTGCATTTAATTCGCGTATGCATTCTTCTTATCACAATATGAATAAAACGTAATACAAACAAGAAGAGTGTCAAAAAACACAATCCTCGCTTAGAGGGGGTTAATTTTGAATGCAAGCAGAAATAAAGGAAGAGTATTTTAAAGAAAATTGTGTCATAACAAAACATGCACTTTCTGTTTCCTTTAAATCAAGTTTCAAGATCTGTTTTTATAACATAGAGTCATAGTTATATTGTACATGATTGTTTACATAAACAAACTATACCCTGAGCTTTAGAGTCATAGTTATATTGTACATGCTTGTTTACATAAACAAACTCCCTGAACATTTGAGTTAAAAGTCCCAAATAGGAATATTTTGTATCTAATTAAGAATAGACTTATCACATCAAAATCAACCAGGGACAAAACAACAATGGATAATTAATTAATTATTAATAAATAATTAATTATGATTCATTAATGATTAATTAAGTATCAATTAATTAAGTATCAAGTATTAATTAATAAATAAATAATAAATCATATATTAATTATTAATACTTATTAATCATCAATTTATTATTGAGTAATTAATTATTATTAAATAATTAACTAATGATTAATGAATGATTAAAGATTAATTAATAATAAATAATAAACTTTTTACTAACTTTCCAATTGCAATCTTTAAGTTTGAGCCATGATAATGTGCCACTTTAAATACACAAACCAGTCATTATTGTTAGTTGCTACATGGATACACTATGAAACACTAAAGCATTATTTATCCAGGGACAATCCCTGATTTACCATGGCATGTGTAGTTTTCCATTATTAAAATTCACAATTTATTGTATTGACCGTTGACCCTTCCTTGTACATACAAAAACTAGTTGGCTGGACCAATCTGTCACCAAAACCAATTATACCTTTCCATAAGTACTATTTCAGGTCATTATGTCAATACCGTGGTGAATAATGGGACTTATTATAAGTGCATAAAGACGGTGATGTGGTCCTTGCGTGTTATGAGTATATATCTGCAAAATTGTGAAACGGTTGCGTATGGATAATTGGAAATAGTTATAATCAGCTGTTATGATTGGTTGACAGGGTTGTTTGTTAACTTGTATGGGTGAAAGTGTGAACAAATGAAACCAAGGGTACTTGACCTTTTAGATGGTTTTATTTTAACACTATACCTAGAGAACCACATGCAATATATCCAATGATGTGACCTTGCCAGAAAATAAGTTGATCTCTGCAACGAGTGTGCTGAACTTTGTTTGTACAAGTAGTAACAAACTCACTTCGCGAGAAAAATGAATAGGCCTACAAAATGTGCATGTTATTATAGTTTCAAAGATTAACTTGTATTCAACGGTTCAAATACTTCGTGAAAATGCCGTATAATAAAGTGCATGTTATTATAGTTTCAAAGATTAATTTGTATTCAACAGTTCAAATACTTCGTGAAAATGCCGTATAATAAAGTGCATGTTATTATAGTTTCAAAGATTAATTTGTATTCAACGGTTCAAATACTTCGTGTAAATGCCGTATAATAAAGTGACATGTTCCATAGGGTCTAATGTAGCAATGTGATATAAGCCACGGGAGCGGATTAATAAAGTATCATTTCGTACACAAAGATAGTATCGCTATACGGAATAAATAAAGCTTAGTAATAAACACCTCACAAAAGGAAAGTATCCACTTTTTTGAGGTACCCTACAGAATTTCAACAAATGGGAAAGAACGGGCATTTCCTTCCGCGCATTTTGACACCTCATTTGTAACAAAAGCACCAATATTGATGAAGCACTGGCAATTTGAATAACAAATGATGCAGTTTCCATTGTTGCACTTAACCCTATATCCATGAGAAGAGCGTCAACAAAACAGTAAATCTAAAGTGTACCTCTTCTTTCTCTCCATGAAAAGACAATCATAATCCGAACATTTTACATCGTCAATTGTTTCCAACACCTGTATCTACTGTTGTGAGACTCATCGTTTACAATGTCCAGTATCATTCCTGATGTTTGTAAGCAAACACACCTGTCTCTCCATTTCCGTGCAACATTCCTTGTAACTTCAAATCGACGAGCATCTTTAGTTACAGAAACTTCAGAAACATTTCATGGAGAGAAAGAACTGGTACACTTTAGATTTACTGTTTTGTTTACGCTCTATTCATGAGTATTAGGGTTAAGTTCATTTGAATAACAAAGGATGCTGTTTAGTTTACATTGTTACATTTAACCCTATACCCGTGAAAAGAGCATAACAAAACATCATGAATGATACTGGTCATCGTTAAGAATAATTCTCACATCATTAGATATAGGTGTTAGAAACAATTGACGATGTGAGATGTTAAGATTATGATTGTCTTTTCATGGAGAGAAAGAAGAGGTACACTTTACATTTACTGTTTTGTTGACGCTCCTTTCATGGTATAGGGTTAAGTGCAACAATGGAAACTGCATCATTTGTTATTCAAATGGCCACTGCTTCATCAATATTGGTGCTATTGTAACAAATGAGGTGTCAAGAAATGCCTGCTCTTTCCCACTTGTTGAAATTCTGTAGGGTCCTAAGAATTAAACACAGGGCGCCTCGAAACAAATGGATACTTTCTTTTTGTGAGGTGTTTAAGAGGGTGTGCACCCCGTTATTCGTTATAGTTGCAGATAGAAAAGCCTGCCACAAATCGGCCCGACAGGTCATATTTTGGTCAATCATGTACGGTTTTTGGCCATTTATAGCTTATAACCCGTCTCGGAACATCATCTATTATCACGCCTGCAATTACGGAAGGCGGGAAGAAGCCATTTCCGACGGTATTTTAAAGTTTAATGGTGATAATGACCATTACTCGAAAATGATTCAAACTTTGACAATAATTTCTAACAGATGTACTGCATAGAGAACAGTGTCAGTCAGTGTCAGTCCAGTCAGGGATCAGCGTACAATCACCTAATCACAAAGTTAAGCATACGCGGCTTCGGTGTTTCAGCACCGGAAGCCGAGTTGTACTGAAATCTCAATCCCACAGTGCAATGAGCGTAGCATGCAACAAAGTATGCTGGTTCCCTGCACCCTGGATCCCCGGCCCAACTTATCCATAGGTGCAGGTACAGGGTTCTCAATTGCCGGCCGTAACCGTAAGTTCAACACATTGCATTGTCGCTCTGTTATGGCATACGGTAAATAACGATCAACACACTGTAGCTGAGATACCGCATCGAACGCTGAAGCGTCATTGTCGCGCTGCCATAGATACGACGCGATGGGGAACGCGCTATGACATGCGTGCATGTGCGTGTGAAGTCCGGCGCTGTGGTTAGCGCCGATACACGTGTAGTTTGTGCCAATCAGCAAATTTGTTATCATTCTAAGCGTGACGCTGGCTTGATCGAATTTATTTGTGGATTTTTTATGGCAGCAAATCAGCTTCGAGTGGAAATCGGCGCGTACTTGCATCTATTGATAAGTTGTGTGGAGCGCATAGCAACAAAGCCGTTGAATAAACATTTGGCCCATAACCATTATAATGCAAAATGCTATTTATATTGCATTGTGGGATTGAATTTCGGTTCTCCGCATCCGGTGCTGAAACCCCAAAACCGCATATTCTTTTGGCATCCATGCAATCTGACGAGAATGCATATGGAATACGTATGACAATTTACATATATATATCACATTTCCATATGCCCAATTCGATTTAAAAACAACTTTCCAAGCACTTTTATTAGATAGTTGTGCTGAAGGCTATAAGCTGAAAGTCAGAGATTGATAGATATATCTTGAAATGATTTCTTCACATGTCGTCAGTCATTTAATGCAAATCATTATACAAACAAGTCAACAAAAACGTTCATCAAAGTTTATTCAAACAAGCATGCAGACAAGAAAATAATCCCAAATTAAGTTTGGTCACTCTAGAGACCCTGACATCAATGCAAGTAAATGAACTGGGGTCTTGCAGCAGTCATCTTTATTTTCTTAAAATCAGTTTATTTTTATGGGATTTTCAACGGTTTGACTCTGCATTTTCTTCATCTGTAAGAATTATTAGATTTTTAATCTTGTAATGATTCTTTTTAGAATGATTACAGTGTTCCAACATAATATTTCGCTTGAATAAGTTTTACATTTCTTTTCATATCAAGTCATTGCATGATTTATGGCTCTAAAGAGAATTTGAGGCGTGAAAATGTGAATGAAAAGAAAAAGATATCTTTGAGTATAGAAACAATAAGAAATATGAAGTAAACAGCACAAGATAGCAAATTATGAACTAATTATTGGCCTATTTTACCATACAAAAACAAGAACACTATAAAGTATTTTAAATGCTTTTGATAGCTCAGCCTGTACATGATTGTCAACCGGTCACTAATGACCTGATTTATTCTAAATGTAGGTCTCCTAAAAATTCAATCATCATTTATAAAATATGAATATTGCAAAGTTAGCTTTAAGCAAATTTCTAATTTATAAATATACTGTATCTCGGTCAATATAGAAGTTACTAACACTGAATCATGCTCGCAACGGCCACGGTAGGAAACCAACGGTTTATATTATGTTAAATATGAATATATATAGATACAACACTCACATTGTAGACTGGCATTGGACTATGAGGAGTAATTTCCTGAGCGATTGTGGGGTTTCTAATGGTACTACACTTCACTTGTTAAGTGACTGCCTACAAATATTTGTATAAGCCTCTCCTATTTTGTCACTTATTCTGCTCAAAACATCCCTTTTGCCCGCCTCACATAAGTTTGATTCAATTTGAAACATATTTTACAATGTTTAACTTCAATGTGCCTTCTCTTTTCGCGCTTGTGTTCAAAACCTACAAGATAACCTTTTGTTTAGGATTTTATTCACCAACTCCATCCTCCAAATGATGTGAATGAGAAAATGGCGACGCTGGTGTAAAGCATTCATTACCCTAATTACAGTGTTTTCATTTTACTGTATTAACTTATGCTTAAATCATGATATCAAGGGCGTATGGAGAATTACCTCCCCCCCCCCCCCCCAATCCCTGCTAGAAGGTCCCCCCCCCCCCCCCCCAACAAAAAAACCCCAACAACTATTGAAGACCCTTAGTTGCATGATATCAATATATACGAGGGTCGGTCAGTAAGTAATGAAAGTGATCATGGTATGGGATGCATGAGTGATACTATTGAGAGATGATGTAATCAATACAAAGTATGAACCTTTGTCTTTCAAACAATACACTTTTGGATGTCTAAGTATGAACTATGACGTCACAGCATTAGTGTAAAGTAAGTACTCTTCGGACACTGCCTGAATTCGGTCAATATTTGGCTGGATATGTAATAGATTGAAATATGGGTTGATTGAAACATTTGCGTGTATCTCGGCAATGCAAGCATAGAAACAGATAACACTTGATGCATAGTGAGAACCCATAATAATCTATGTTTGACACTCTTTTTGAGATCTGAATTCCTTAAAACAAACACGAAGGGACCATCTCAAATACGCTTTTATTTAGCAAAATCCTCAATATTATACTGAAAACAACAAAGGATAAATAGCAATGGAGGGATTATAATTGAATACATTGTTGTGGGATGTGAAGCAATAATAGTGGAAATTTCAAAAGGAGCTGATCATAAAATCTGCTCGAACCATTGAGATTATGTGACGATTACTTTAATAATACATATCTAGTAGCTCTAAAGTTAACAGTAATAAGAGAGGTTTTGGCAGCCATCTTTGATCGATACATTCATGTATATCTTCATTTTGACTATCACAATAATTATACACATTGAATTAAGCATTTTTCAAATTTTTGTATTAGAATTTGAAGGCACAGTAAGCTTTTATCTGGTAAATTTCATGATTTTAGTCATTTTTGGTCAAGTTCAAAATGATCTGCCGTCTGCGCATGCGCATATTTTCTGCATGTTTCATGCGAATAAGTTCACATAATTAGTTAACTATTCTATGGAATCTTTCAAACTGGTTAACTGCTTGGAATTTTCCTAAATTGTTTGATTTTCACTGTCTGGGCAGTTTTCAATGAAAATGAGCTATTTGAAATACTTATATTTGTATACTTTTCATTCAATTGCCTCTCCTTACTTTTTTCCTTTTATACTACATATATCAAATTACACAGGGATTAAAGTGATTGTCTTTAGTACCATAGTTACGCGAAAAAAATCGGGATTTACCTGCTTCTGGTGTCATGTTATACAATCTTCTTACCACGTGTTTCATACAATCGATTCAAATTTCCCGCCAAATAACTGATTTAGCAGTGTCCCAAGTGTACTTACTTTGAGATAATACTATAACGTCATAGTTCATACTTATAAATCCAAAACTGTATTGTTTGAAAGACAAAGGTTCATACTTTGCATTGATCCCAATATCTCTCATCAGAATCACTCATGCATCCCATACCATGATCACTTTCGTAACTTACTGACATGACATATATTGCCCGCTTAGGAGCGTTATTAATTCGGTCTGGTAAACCTATTGTTATCAATTTCTACGCGAGGATTGCCTGGTTGTATATTTAAATTCGAGCGGTACTTCTTGCTAACTGCATGGGTGAGTTTCCTTTATGTTGCAAATTACATCCACGCTCATGCGTTTAAACTACTCAATGGGCGTTGCAATACAGCCGGTTGGTTGCACACGAGAATTATGTCATATAGCAACCACCTTTAATGGAAGGCGAATATTTAAATTTCGTGCCGGTTTTAGGGCAACAATTTATAGCGCTGCTAAGCGGGCCTTGTAGCGTAATGCTGACTTTGTATGTGTCCGTTTTTTGCACAATCTCGTCTATCAATAACCAATAACATATACATTCTTGCCAATTCCCAAAAGGACTTTAATGAACAGATGAATATTAAATCCCTAAATCTCGTTTTTATTTTTTAGCAAATTGTATCAAGCATTAATACATTCGTAGATCTTTTGCTGCAAAAAAGACCCTCTGAGGACCCCACAGTACCAAAAACCGGTCTATGATTGCACTTGTGCTAAATCAAAGACTGGATACTCTCAGTAACCAATGTGACACTTGCGACGTTTGTAAGAAAGTGTTGTCCATCAGATCACCTAAAGTCCGATGACATCCATTCAATATTGTCTATAATTAGACAATTTCTGATGCAATTTCACACGTATCATTTTGTCATTTTTACTGGTTTATCTCCTGACGATTAATCTTTCTGTTATCTATAGCATAATAAATGTAAACCCATGTGATTCATTAACACTGGAAAGTTCAGCATGAACTACAGTGTCACGCAAATGTGTTAAGGCAATGTATGTTTGAAAAAGATGTTAAAACAGATGCAAAGTTGGCAGTTTTTGTCAATAAGCAATGATAAGCCCAATGCAATTTTATATCTTATGAACGTGTGCATAAAGGCCAAAGGTGAAAGGCGTCGGTTTGATCACCATCCTCGTCCCTGTCATATTTTGACCGAAATTATTGATAATTAATTTTTCCATGTTGATCATCAAAGGATTGTCAGACTTTCTTTCCTTTCAATTCAAATTCCTTATAATATCGTCAGTGCCATGTCCAAATAGGCCATCGAAGCTGTTTTTTCTTAACCTCAATCATTGAAAAAAAGTTGTTCGAACACTGACACTAATTGCCATACATATTGGACCATAACAGACACGCTATTTGAGTCACGTGAAAATCGAAACTTGTTTCTGATAGCCTGAAGTATCCCCTTACTCATATTCCTCCCCTTTCCCCACCGATCAATGTTGCGAGAATCTGTGCTGATGGTGGGCAAATTGTGGGATTCAACATTGATCAGGGGGAAGGGGAAACACTTTAAATTACACCTACAAAGTGTTCGAATACTTATTTCTAACATTGTAGTCTGACCTAGCGATGTCCCGTTGTAATTTACAGTGAAAATGTAGTTTTTTTTATATTTCAAATTAATTCTGTAAAACCCAATTCTTTAAATCCCGGTAGTCCTTTTTTAGAATGACTAGACCTGCGTCAGTTGTAAAAACATCCGGGGTTCCATTACTCTAGAGTCTCAGGGGCTTTGCTGCCTGCAATAGCCATTTGTAAACCCTTTCTAAGGCGTTTATTGCATCATTGACGCTTTCTACTATGTAGTTTTGCCCTCGTCTTTTGCACTTTAACCATCCAGCCCTTTATTTTGCACCCGGGTTATGCATAGTGTATTGTACCGGACTTTTGCGGTTTAGTCAATTTGTCACCGCCTTTTGGGAAGTGCGATGTAGTCTTTAGATCACGTTTACCGAGTTCAATCATGGTTCGATAAAGAAAATGGTTTAAAAGTCTATGGCATCTATGGCATAAAGACAGTGCGTGACTTGATTTAGATATTGGAAAGACAACAAATTAATTTCATAGATACACAATTTATGTTTCACCGATGGTTGTATTATATAGCAAAGGCGCTTAATTCATGTTTTGATTTAAATGTTTGATTGGCTAGGTGGCTTACTTTAGAACATCTAAAGTTCGTGACTAGGTTGTGTATCCCAAAGCGAAATATTTTGACCTGAGAGTTGGAACTGCATGTCACTGCACTGACAGTAAGCGGAACATCTAATTTTACATATTCATGTCTTGATGAAACATGATTTTATGTGATCTGTAAATATTGATACATAATTTCAAAAGACATGCATATAATATAGAGACTCTCCAGAAACTAGTAAAAAAGAATAAGCCTTTTAACGTTTAATATGGTGAACTTTGCACATCCGACTGCATATTCCTTTTCTTTCCCAGATGTTACCCAAACGGAAGCATGCCCTCTCCAATTGAATATATCCATTCCAAATACCCCTATTATGACCACTGTCCATCTGGGTTTTTTTAAATATGAGGAATGATTGTCAATAGAGTAAATCTTACAGCAATGTTTACACCACGATTATCTGGGTATCATCAAATATGACGTTGTTGCGCCAAGAACACGTTACTTTAATGTAGGCCTACACATTTGTACAGAAAATGACATAAACCAAGTGAAAGGAATTTGTGTTAGATATATTATTTGACATCAAGAAATTATTATAATATTGTATTCTTTTTATTTCTGCTTGTTCAAGAAGGTCCCAAGACACTTGACTCAGGTTATTTATAGATCTCATAAGTTATCAATATTACTTCTTTTTCCGATCAGATTTGAAAGCTACCCTGGTATCGGAAGTATACTTCAAGAAACAAGTCATGACTGTTGACTGTAAATCTAAAGTTCTATGCTATGCTAAGATGCTCAAAGATTGTATATATAAACTGAAAGGTATATTTCTTATTTTCACTCACACAATTTCTTGATATATTGTTCTCTTTTCCGTTCAGATTTCAAGACACCTAAGCCTCCTATATAGATACATTTTAAATTACAGAAGCAGATGTCGGTGGCCACGCGAAACCTAAACTTTGAATTCGTATTGGAATAACACGTAATCGCGAATGTTAATCTTATCATTTTGAAAAATTCATCATAGGTTAGAAGAATTTTTTTGCAATCCCAAACCGTTGGAGTTGGCTAACCAACTCCATTGTGAATGCTGTTTTTTAAATTATTTTCATCGTTAACCGGGCGATGACTGTTAAAAATATTTCAAAGTGGTGCACTCCCGTTGCAATATTGGGTAGTCCGAGACGCGTGGCCGCCATCATCTGCAGAGGCACAGGTTTTGGACCTTTTATGTGTCACTTCATACTTTCTGTCCACCTCAAAACTATAGTTTATTTATCTATCACGAGAGAGTGAAGTATCTGCGTAATCCATTAATTGCTACACAAACGCCCGCGCCTACTCGATGCGCTGGCGTATACACATACGCGTAGAAAGACGGAAGATACATACGAGTGCGTACATGCTGCGGCCTGTAAAGTCACGTCACTGTCCAGAGGAAGAGAAATCAAGTATAGACGTACCTCTCTAGTTAAATTTTACGCTTTAACCAAGGAGAAAACTGGGCAATAAGCCGAATTTTCGACGAATATCATTTTAAAATACGCAATTTTGAAGTTAAAAAAACACTGTAAAGCCGAGATTACTCTTGCCACATGTATTGCATTTTGTCGCTTGTTGTGTCACGTTTGTTCAGATTCCTTGGGGAGCTCATAGCAGTTTGTTTCAATATTAATATTAATTAATTCTGATGTGAGTGATCAAACTTGTCTAAAATGATTTAAATTTGTCTGGATAATTTTGATTCATATTGAATCATTATGGGGGAAAAGGTGCCGTGCCGTTTGTCAAAAAGTTGATTTTGTACTCTCTTTATTCAATTGGTGTAGGCGAATAATAAATTCGTCCGGAAACATGATATTCTATAGTAAAAATCGTGCATGTAAATTGCTTTCTTCTCTAATTGAGCTATTCCAGTTTCAAATGGAGTGCTTGTTACCCCCATTTGAAATGCACACTCTCTGTGAGGAAGATCAAGGTAATTTCTTCCATAGGGTGTATGGATTTCAAATGGAATGGCCCATTCGATGTTGAAATCGTCCACACATATAGCCTTTCAGTGTCAACATGCAGGTAAATAAGTTTTGAAAAATGAGTGTGTGTATTTTATATCAACGTTATATTCCAAGACCAGATATATATTCAAGAATGTCATAATAGTAAAACGTCCTGTTTTATATCTTTTCAATGCTAATAGGATATACACTGTATTTTGCATCAATATTTTGAGCTACAAAAGAAAGTTATCACTTAGCAATGACGCCATTTAAAATTCTTGATCTTAGCACATGTCAATAATCAAGAATGGAGCCTTTGTTTCTTTACGATTGATTATTGATTATGGACATGTGTTTAGTAAAGAGTAATATTAGCATGATTAGTATGCCTGAGTAAAAACATAATTATACCAAATAAATTATAATGTGTGAATTCGTTCAAATTTTAGAGCTATTGGTGAGGTATTTATAAACGTTTGTCAGCTAGGCCTATATCTATTTCTGCAGTTTCATACGGACTTTATAATGATGATCTTGACATGTGGGTTTTATTTATTATTTTATTATACTTGGATAAAGTGTGGTCCCAGATTCTAGACGGTACTAGTATTATCCGATACTGGAACACGCAGTATCGTTCGATACTGGTACAAAGTTAGTGTTCCAGTATCGGCCGATACAGGCACATTTTAAGATGAACCAGTATCGGGCGATACGGAAACAAAATTGTGTACCAGTATCGTTCAATACTGGGACCAATTACTATTGGAAGCGTGTGTACCAGTAATGAACGATACTGGAACAGTAAAATCGTACCAGTATCGAGCTATACTGGCAAATGTTATGCTCCAGCATTGAACGATACTGGTATACCAGTATCTGAGACCTAAAGTACACTTTTTCCTAATACTTTACTAACTCTTTAAAAAAATGCAATACAATGTGTCACTCATTAGGTGCCAAACTAGTGATGAAAATCACATAGCCACCCTTTTCTCGGCTCAGCGCACTTAATATAGACATCCGTTCGAATGTGTTAAAGACATTGATTCAAAAAAGTGTTGCGATATTTTTACCTAAATTAATCAAATGTAGCCCATCCATGAGTTATTACCGAAGGTTTGAAATAAAGTTCAACATCATTATCAAAAGAAATAGTTCAATCAAATAAGTTTATGTCGATTTCGACTGATTGCTCAGAATGCAGAGACTGCGTAAAGAAATAGTGAGATAAATTTTAGAATAACTACTATAAAAATGGTGCCCACACCCAACCAAATGTGTGCTGAGAAGAAAATAACTCAAGATCTGGAGACATGGGATGTTTCTTATTTCAAGGGTCAGGCAAGAAATATATATAGTTTATTCGGCCATCACGAGACAGTGAGGCAACCGCGTTTTCTAATTGCAGCACATAAAACGCGCGCGCCTATTCGCGGCGCTGGCGTACACTCACGAGCGTTGAAAGGCGTAAGATACATACGCGTACGTAAAAGATTCGCCTGCTAAGTTACGTCACTGTCCAGAGGAAGCCAAATAGAGTATTATAGCTAGTGAATATATTTATTTGTCTGTGTTCAGATAAGCAGACCTAAATGTATTGGCAGGAGTCATTTTCTTGTATCGAGAATCAAGATCGTCCCTAAATTCATACAATAATGTCACATTAATCATTTCATGCCTATGGTTTTAAACCAAATCTTGGAACAGCCTGCAACATTTTTTTAGAACATTATAGAAGTCGAACTGGATGAGTCACACACAACCAGCTTCCTTGTATTGCTTGTGTAAAAGGGTGTATGTTTTCTTTTGCCTATGGAAAATATGGGGTTTATGTTTTGATATAACAATGTTGATATAAAATGTTAATACTATCAACCAGATTCTAATGAAATAAACGCTAATCACCGTGCTTAATAATAAGTAAACGGGTAAACTAGATTATTAACCATAGCAACTCGATACCTGGCGACCTTTATCTAAGGCTAATTTAACTTAGACATTTCCTTTTCGAGAGCCTTTAGTATATTCCCTGTTTCTATAGGTAGCCATGGTAGGTAAGCTTATTTTCCATGCTTACGTAACTATCTCCGCGGTCAGATATTTTCTGACAAATTAGCGAATAACACTACATCTGTCAGTTATGTGACCTTCTCTTGAAGGTGACCTATATAGATATATTTACCCCCTAGATCACCTTCGACATGTAATTATGCATGCAATCAGTCTTGAATAAGGTGTTGGATGATTAAAGATGGGAGTTATTTAGGAAAAGTGTACGTTAGGTCCCTGATACTGGTATGTCAGTCACGGTATCGTGAATACTGTTGCATAAAAGCTGCCAGTATCGCTCAATACTGGCACGATTTTACTGTTTCAGTATCGGGCAACTCGGGAACACCCAAAATGTGTTCCAGTATCGACCGATACTGGAAAATTTTACGTGTCCCAGCTCCCAGTATTGCTCGATAGTGGAACGGTTTTTTCCCCAGTATTGCCCGATAATGGAACGTTTCAAATGTTCCCTTTTTTGGTCGGTACTGGAACATTTCTTTCCATTGTTGTTAGATTTCCCAAACAATATTTACAACATGTATGTGAAAACAACGGGTAGGATTGATTGTGTCTAATTTTTCTGAAATAATATTTTCACCAACAAATCAACAGTTCCCCCAAAACGAAGGTTCCAGTACAATTCTAGAATTGCGTTTATTTTAATCTCGTTCTACCAAACTATTTTTACAAATCCTTTACCAAGGGTGCATAAGTTACCTCCTGGAAATGACTCATGTAGCACCCGACACTTACCATGCTTCCAAATTTAAACGTTCCAAAAAGTATATGGCGCCCTCTATATCGATGCTCGATCGAATCTACCTTCACTGCCGACCGATGGGGTAAGTCTCTCCTGGATCATGGGGACTTCGGGCCAAGCTTAAAAAGCCTATATAAGCATGCTGGCTGAATGAAATGAAAGTTAGGAAATATCCGGGTAAGAAAAGAATGAAGTAAAAAGTGCCACTTCCAGCAAATACGGTTAACAATTTTGCTGTCAGCTTTCGGACATGAGAAAAGAATAGTCTTGATCCAATCTCATTTGCCACGCAGGCATAATTTGCATCACTTAGCATCAGTATGGTCACATCATAGTGATTCTTCTGCTATAATGGGTGCACTGTATGCACTTAAGAGGGCGCTAATATATTGATAGGTATGGTTCAGACTATGCCGGACACAGGCTCGTTCACGAATAGTCAAGGTTAAATGCGTACGAGGATACATGATCAAGCGAATTGGACGATCGGTTAACGACCGATTAAGTTCGAAACATGATACTGACGCTAGAGTTGGTTATCCAAATCCAGCAGTTTTATGATGAAATAGTTTAGTTCCAACGTGTGATGAATTTTCTGGGGTCATATAATCAAAAACCATTTTTACATTGAAACCAACGGCCGGAGATTCCAAATGTACGGCCATATGTGTCCACCGTCGCCTGGTATTGCTCACTCTTTCACATTAGGTTCACTTTTTCATAACAATTTAAGGGAAAAGTGTACTTTAGCTCCCAGATACTAGACTGTACTAGTATCTACCAATACTAGAACACCCAGTATCGTTCGATACTGGTACATTATTTTGTTCCAGTATCGCTCGATACTGGCACGTTTAGAATGTTCCAGTATTGCCCGATACTGGAACAAAATAATGTACCAGTATCGATCGATACTGGTACATTATTTTGTTCCAGTATCGGTCGATTCTGGTAGAATGTGTACCAGTATCGCCCAATACTGGTACATGAAAAATGTTCCAGTATCGCCCAATACTAGAACATTAAAAATGTGCCAGTATCGCCAAATGCTGGAACATGAAAAATGTGCCAGTATCACCCAATACAATATCGGTGAAGTTGGCTTGTATGGTTATTTTCTCTTTCTGAAAAGCACGGTGAAATAGTCTTACTTCATTATCCGGGTTTGAATTTTAACTTCTCTGTAATCGTAGACTCTCTCACTCATAATGGATGACTCAAGCTATAAAAATTGAAACAGCAGATATTATCGGAGGCGTGTCTTTTTCAGAATCAGAAAAATTGGAAGACAAAATTGACAATAGGCAAATTTAAGAAAGGGGTCTTGTCAACCGAGCTAAAGTGGAAAGTCCGAGGACATTCCGGCAGACTTTAAGGTACAAATGAACCTACCAACACTATCAGGCGATGATGAGAGAACATCAGAAAGCTGTTTTGAAAACTTGTCGCAGTTGAGTATGGGGATATTTTAAAATTCTCAAAATAGAGTCAACTATTTCTAAGCTGATTGACGATTCGAGGAAGCATTTCGAAATGATGAAGCTCCCCTTGGAAGCCCCAGTGCAATACATGACACTTGATTCAACTACTAGGCATTCACTAAAGGAAAAAATCATACGTTAGAAGGCGTGGAGATCACAACGATTTTCATCTGAGATACATATCATCGGTAGTTTTCCAAGCCACTCAATTTTTCAAAAAGAGAAAATAATCATGCATACGTAACGTAAAATTGACTTTACCAATCAGCTCATCCTACTAGTATCCATAAAAGCTCTTTTCAGAGCCACAACAACTTCAAGAGAAAGATATTGAACGACCCCATTTAGTGTGTAGTACTCCAACATAAACAATGTTGTTCCCAAATCATAATGAATGAGATGGTTTTTCCTCGCAATATTTTAAAACACTACGTCATTTTTTTCTTCAAACCAACTGAACACGTATTTGAAAAAGGAAAAAATAACTATAATGCACTCAAAGCTGACGTCGTAAAAATGTCGATAATTTTTAAAGCTAAAATAGTCGTCCCCTTTTCACAAATATGCCAATACACGAGTTTTGGAACAAATTAATTCGTTCCATTATCGCTCGATACTGGAACATGTAAATAGTTCTAGTATCGAGCGATACTGGAACGATTTACATGTTCCAGTATCGAGCGATACTGGAACAAAATGTTCCAGTATTGGGCGATACTGGAACATTTAATTTGTTCCAGTATCGATCGATACTGGAATGAAACCGTTCCAGTATCGGTCGATACTGGAACACAATTTGATGTTCCAGTATCGACCGATACTGGAACATGTAAATTGTTCCAGTATCGAGCGATACTGGCAAAATTCATGTACCAGTATCGACCGATACTGGTATACCAGTATCTGGGACCTAAAGTACACTTTTTCCCAATTTAAGCTCAAACATTAATACGGCGCATACGGCACAGAGCTTTATGTATGCGAAAAAGGGGCCCGGTAGTAATGCAATGTTGGATTTTAACAACTGCTCTGGATCTGGAATATTGTAGGATGGGGTACTATTGTTCGATGCACAGATAACAGATGGGTTTGAATAGATTTAACAGGAAAAGTGTACTACTTTAGGTCCAAGATTCTGGATAGTACTAGTATCGTCCGATACTGCAACACCCAGTATCGTTCGATACTGGTACAAAGTTAGTGTTCCAGTGTCGGTCGATACTAGGACACATAAAATATTCCAGTATCGAGCGATATGTACCAGTATCATTCAATGGGGCAAATCACTACTGGTAGCATGCGTACCAGTATCGCCCGATACCGGAACACAAAAACATTCCAGCAGCGCTGGATACTGGAACGTAATTTGGTGTTCCAGTATCGGCCGACACTATTGAGTATCAAGGGATACTGGCCAGTATCGTGCGATTCTGGTATACAAGTATCTGGGACCTAAAGTACACGTTTTCCCATTGAACTATCGAAGTAGAAGTCCTTCCGGTATCACAATACTTCACAGGGCTAAAGATGTCTTGCTGATGAGCGTCTACCATGTTGACTCGATCAGTTGAAGAACCAATTAATCTTTGATTTATGCAAAACAACTAAAGGAATTTTAATAATTATGTCGGTGTTACAAATAGCAATTTGTGGCATGCTATGGGGCAGATGGCCACAACGCAACAGACGACGATGGTCACGCTATTTCATCGTTCCAATATGGCAACGGGAGTGCGCCATTTTGAAATATTTCTAACAGTCATCACCCGGCTAACGCTGAAAACAATTTTAAAAATAGCATTTACAATGGAGTTGGTTAGCCAACTCCAACGGTTTTGGATTGGAAAAAAAATCTTCTAATTATGATGATTTTTTTCAAAATGATACGATTAACATTCGCGATTACGTGTTATTCCAATACGAATTCAAAATTGTGGATTCGCGTGACCATCGTCCAAGGGTTATAGCGCCCTCACATGATTATCAAAGGCCCTGTTTGCACATTTTGTGTGGTTTTGTAATTATGATGATTTTCGACGACTTCGGTATTTTCTGAAGATATCTCTCGTTTACTGATAACTGATTCATTATTTAACGTGACGTGAGATGGTCAATACTGCCAATAGTAGTCATCAAAAATGGGCTGTATTACTTTTGTTTCTCTATGACGACATACGTTAATGGTCATACCAAGATTTATGGTGGGAGTTTATCATAAAAACAATAGTCTACATTTAACAACTTTTTTATTTTATAGTGTAACATGTTGGAAGACATTTAACAGGGATAGGGTTAGGGTTAGGGTTAGGGTTAGGGTTAGGGTTAGGGTTAGGGTTAGGGTTAGGGTTAGGGTTAGGGTTAGGGTTAGGGTTAGGGTTAGGGTTAGGGTTAATGTTATGGTTAGGGTTAGGGTAAGGGTAAGGCTATCACTGTTAGAAAAAAATACTCAATATACTGAGTAAACCAGAAAAAGGACCCTGTTGCCGTTTGACCCTTGTTTTGGGGTAAAGTTTACCCAATTTGAAGGGGTACTAGTTTACTATTTATAACATGGTAGGATTATACCCGTTGCATTTTGTTCAAGTGATTAGTGCCCAACTTGGTGTTAACTGATATGTTCTTACGCTGTACTTGGGTTGAATTTGACCCAATTCATTTTGTTCGAGTTTACTCGATTGGATAGTAAAGGAGGAAACCCCAGTAATTGTAGTTTTAATCAATATTGATTTAAAAAGTACCCTTTTTTTCTTACCCCGTACAAATACTTCTATAAGAGAAGGGTTAGGGTTAGGGTTAGGGGTTAGGGGTTAGGGGTTAGGGTTTAGGGGTTAGGGGTTAGGGGTTAGGGGGTTAGGGGGTTAGGGGTTAGGGTTTAGGGTTAGGGTTAGGGTTAGGGTTAGAGTTAACCTTTAATTAAGGGGTTTTTCTTACTCGTAATTCCACAGTTCTATTCATTATCAGTCATTTCAAGGTTTTTTTATATCCATATAACATTCATGTACCGGTTCATGTTTTTCACCAGTTTCATTGATTGACATCTCTGAATTAGTCAACTACCAATTGGCATACTATGGTGATATTGTCAACCCGTGGATTGGTTTCAAAATACCGGGTTATACTAATATTGGTGTAACATTATGGCGCAACGATCGAATTCAAGAATTCTTTTTTAATGAAAGCCAAAAATGTGATTAATTTAGAATTTATATTTGTTTGCCTGAAACTTTAGTGACACCTTTGCGAAAAAGTGCCAGTTTTCTCTAACTTGTTTTATTGGATCCATGACGCCATCGTGACCAGCGCCCTTCACGGTATGTTGTTGGTTAAAAAAGGTTGCCTCAGGAATAATGGTATATTTTTGGTTTTTTCCCTCTTTTATGGTCTCTTCTTTGGGGGTGGGTTGGGGGAGGTTTCCCTAAGATGAAAATCCTGTATCTCATTCTATGTAATTTAACATAACACACTCTTACACTGTAAATTGGGTGTTTAGATCCTAAACACAAAGCTAAACACTATCTTGAAGACACTTTCTAAACATGTTTAATTACTAAACATGTTTAGATGATTATCATCTAAACATGTTTACAACCTAAACACTAATGCTAAACACTAGTTTGACTACACTTTCTAAATATGTTTAAATGCTAAACATGTTTAGTGTCATCATAAATGTTTAGCACTGAAACATGTCCATCACTTCAATGTTTAGAAAGCAAACATTTTAAGATGATCAAATGTTTAGATTCTAAACATGTTCCGTGGCAGTGCATGCAATCAGGCTTTGTCAGTGGTTGCTATGGCCGTCAACATGTTAGGTTGTGGTCAAAAGTTATAAGAAGTTGATGTGATATTGTTGGTAAGATGGTTAGATCCTATACTTAAATTCATCAAACTATTCGCTCATCATAAATGTAGATCACGGCATATGCTGTATTGAAGTTAAGTAAGCTTAAACTATTACACACACACGATGAGCATAACAATTGATACTACATGTATAGGCTCTCACCACCTTACCTCGTAACGTCTCACCAACTCACTGAGCAACATTTGTGACCATAACATATTTGACGGCATCCCACGTGACATCACAGTTCTATTTGGTTCAATTTGAGATGGAAAATCTGATTTTCCATCCCAATTTACTAAATACGATGCCCACTTAGTGAAAACCAAAATGGCGACAGTCGCTAACATGACCCAATACGTTCAACCAATAACATTCAATATTGTTCGTCACGTGTTCAACAGATGTTTAAATGCTAAACGCCTGATAACCTAAACATGTTTAGGAAGTATTTACTTCATATAACGTGTGTTTAATTACTAAACGTATATGGCCTAATGTGCTTAGCAAGTGTTTCAACTAGCAAACGTTTAGACTTTAAATATGTAATGCTAAAGAATTAAACATGTTTTGTTAAGTCGAGTATGTTTAATTGCTACCTATCAAGTGCTTAGCAATTGGACACAAGCGCTCAGAAAGTAAACATGTTTAGATGTTTAATTTCAAAACACTCAATTTGCAGTGTAGTTGTCGTCATATCGGCAGGTTCAAAAAAAATTCGGATGTTAAATATGGGAGGGCACAAAACGTTGGCGACATAACTCATAATGCTTCTAAACCCGTTTAGATGGAAATGAAAGCTTTCTTTATCATTTTTTATTCAAATGCCATGTCACTCAAATATTAATAGGTTTTATATTATTTTTGAAATCTCGACCATGACATGCATTTATATGAACTATATATGCAAGAAATTCTTGTAATTCGTTGAAATTAATAATAATAATAATAATAATAATAATTATAATTATAATATTGACAAGGCACATATCCAATCTAAATAAGAGCGCTCAAGGCACAAACATAAAATACAATATAATAGAAAACGATAAACAACAACAATAAAACTACTTAATTATTACAAAATGTCTCTGACATCAGATGTGTTTTCAACAGTTTTTTGTAGATTGTAACAGTTTTTGCAGTTTTAATATGGTTAGGAAATTTATTCCAGAGACGAGGAGCTGCAGTAGCAAAAGATCTGTCTCCCCAAGAGCGCTTAGATATAGTTTCTTGAAGAAGTTGCATTTGTCCAGAACGAAGAGTGCGAGTTGGCACATAGTTTGATAACAATTCAGATAAATATGATGGGGCAACATTGATGATACATACAATAAGCAATAGTTTGAAAACAATTCTCTGAGCTACAGGGTAACATCAAAATGTTATTGAGGTATCAAAAACTATTCGGTCACTTAACGCACATTGAAGTTCACATCTACCTTAAAATATTTAACTAAATGTTGTGCTTTTAAGCACAACATTTGTTGATTTGTGCAAGTTTTTGGACCGATAAACGGTTACAATTAAGTAAACATTGAACGGTTGAGCAAAAGTGTTTAAATCTCTCCTTAAGAATTTACATGTATGTTACTGTACAATAAATGTTAGGCTAAATCTTCACCATACCTACAGTCTTTAGTCTATTCAAGTTGAACTCTATGCATTCCTATTGGGGATACATACATGTCAATGACTAACCGCGGTTTCCGATTTAGTATCTAAAAATAGACAGTTCTAAAAATAAGGCACAAATTATGTGGCAGATATTTCATCATAATTGCTCGTATTTGTATATCGTATATATTAAAGAATATTTTGTAGGATTTTTTTTATTTACACAAATTTACAGATCTGGAAAGTTGTCCAGTAAGACCTTTCCAAATCTGGATCAAGTGAGCATAAAGTGTCAAATTCGGCAATCTTAACACTTTAAACGCGGCTATTATTAGTTTTACCAGATTTTTTAGGTCTATCTAAAAAATTATTGAACCAATACTAAGCACGTTTGAACTTATTTTAAGTATAGTGATGAAACTCAATAATTTTGATATTTTGAAACATTTTGTGAAATTTTGGAACTGTCGTATGCAGACGACAGCCGCGTAGAAAGTGTAAATAATTATTTTTAGCCTTTTTCGTCTTCTTTAGGTGAGGTTATTCATCATTACAATAAAATGTAATCAAGCAATCAATTTTCAAATTAAACCTAATTATTGATTAATTTCCTCATAAATATTATTCCTCAAATCATTGTAAGGTAATCCTCTTTTTATCAACATTTAGAAAGGTTCAACAGTCAATAGTTAGGTCACCCAAGCCCTATATGAAAGCTATGAAGATTGTTAAACGGGGTCAGTCGTCACAAACATGAACAAACACAATAGTTAAACAACCTTGCTATTGTCAACACTCCCTTCACAGAGGACTGCAGTGCAAATCTGTACGATGTTCGCCATGTAATGTCTATGGCGGATTTCATTCCCTGGTATGAAGCTATGAAGTTTCCGTGGTCTTCGCTATCTCCAAGCAGATAGAGCAATACGTACATGGACTTTTTTGTAGACGAGGGTTCATTTTATGATTTGATGAGGTTTATAATGAGTTAGGATTCCTGCAATTTCGAAGACCACAGATTTTCAAAACGTGAATTTTCCAACATTTTACGGCATAAATTTGGTCACAAAACGTGTTTAATACTATACATTTTACCGTTTTACAGATGTTATTGACCCTCCTCTAAAATTCTACATGATTTTTAACACGTTTCTCAGTTTTTGAGATGCCCAAATAGACCATTTCCCGAAGCTATTTCTAGCAAATATTGAAGTCACTAAGACTCCATTGTTTTCTTGTGTTCAACAAAATCTGACATGCAGCGTGACCTCTCTGCTGATTGTCAATGACAACGTTTTACATGTTTTGATACGCATCAAGAAAGACGATCCAGGAGTATTCTATTCAATGAAGACCTTCAAGAGTAATTATAGTACTATAATAACTCCTTGGTTAGACGGCTCGTTTAAAAGAAACAAATGATACTATAGACTCTTTAACTCTTGTCTACTAATATAATATTTTGTTCCTTTCTATTTTAAACTGTTATAGTTGTTCAAATCATTTAAATAATTCTTCATTTTAATTCAATTTGAAGTTTAATGGAAGTTCGTTACACTTAAGTGACTCCATGCATTGCCTTATTTGACAAGTGTTTAGAGACTTTTAAATAGCTTATGAAGTAGTATTGGGTGAATATGGCAGTGGCTTATATTTCATTTACACATTGTAGGATGAAGTTTTGGTGAGGTTAAAAAGTAATTTTGGAAGAGACTCCACCCTAATATGACAACAGTCGTAAGACACGGCTAATTTACCCATGACCACTTCTTTACCATGTAAATGTCCCTCAAGTTTAGCCTTAAAAATCTAGCTCATATAGAAACAAAACCAGTGATCACCCATGTGTGACAATCCATTTACTCTTCAAATTTTGCGGCATTTTAACAAAATAGCAGACAAGAGATTGAGAGAATATTTTTGTTTCAAACCCCTTTTGTACATTAGCTGTAATGAATTATTTCAAATGGATACCAATTAGGAATAATTTAGATACCTTTTTCGAACCATGGTGTTTGAGCTCCGTAGCTTTCGAGGTCATCACGACCCCTTCATTCAGCGTAGTGTTTACTTCCCTCCACTTGTCACATGACCACCTTTTGGGCGATCACATGACAGCAGGTCATCGTAGATGGCGGGTAGGTCGTAGCCGGTGTCTCGGTTGAGGGCCGGTTTCAGTGTCCTGATTTCAATAGCCTCTCTGATTTTGCGTTTCCAAAACTGATCTTCTCTGGCGATCACTTGGACGTCGTCAAGCTTGATTTTGTGCTTGAAAGGTATCTAAATTATTCCTAAAATCATGATCGAACCCAATATCAGTCTACATGCTGCTAGGATACCAATTACATTGATAATATTTTAACAATGATTGTAAATAGACAATAAGTAATACACACGACAAGTTGCATCATTACAATACAATATGTAAGTTTTGGCCTTCTCCAGTGATCACGAGAGCAAGTTCATTTTCAGTGTATGTCTGACGCCATCGCATGGCAGCAAAATGTGTGTGCGTTGTAACTGTGATATAATTGGCATACACAGTTGAAGAAGTTAAGGGACCGTGCATTGTTTATGCTGGAGTGGTGGGGGTAAACTAAACGGGGTCATGTAACTTTCATATGTTGAAATACGGGAGGGGGGATATGTAACTTTTTATCCATAAACAGGGGGGTTGTGTAACTTTTTTTAATCTATAAAGATTGGGGTGATTTGAGAGGCTATGGAGTGTAAATGCCTTTTTTTCAGAAACATTTAACGATGAGACGACTTCCGGAAAGCAAATATTTTCTGTGCCTCGGGCGATCTGTTGGAAGAACACTAATCACCAGCGGTAGAGCATAGAGCCACGTGGTGTTTAAAAACATTTTTGTGATTAAAAAATGTAATTTCTTTCATGCTTTTCACCTCGTCTCACTGGATCATCGTTTCTGCCCAGGAAGTTCTAACTTGTTCGGATTATAGATTCACAAATCCAGCCAAAATGTGTACATATGACAAACTTTTCGGCTCGCTGCGCTCGTCATTTCTAATTTCACACCATAAAAAGAAGAGACATCATAAAATTATTCGCCATTTGGATAGGGCACAAACAGAATTTGCCAACGTATCCATGAACAAAATTCCATTGGAAAAGTCGGGTTGGGTGGGTGGGGGTGGTTGAGTAAAAAGCTCTCCCCCCCCCCCCCCCCCCCCACCCTCCACCATAAATAATAAACGGTCTCTAAATGGCTGTGAATGACAACCACGCTAAATTATTAAATCTTAGCCTAATATTCTTCTGGAAGGCGTCCCACAAGCATAAGTTATTGGACCATTTTAATTTACCATGTACACAGTACCGACGTCATTCAGGCCTTGGCATCTACCTGTAAAGAAAGTAAACATACTTATGAGACCAATTTTGCACCAGCGATTACACTGACAAAATTTAATCAATATAGCTTCTTCCCTTCTGGGTGATTTAAGAACTTTTTGATACCCCCTCGTACATCTTAACACAGGCAACCATCATACCAAATGTCATTATTTTAGATCTTACAGAACTTGAGATATTTAGTGACGCATCCCAGACAACATACATATATTGGCACAATATTGGCAATATTGGCATTGGCATTATCTTGTTGACCAATATTGGGCCAATATTGGTTCCCCATTGGCAATATTGGCATTGGCATTTTATTGGTCACCAATATTGGACCAATATTGGTTTTACATTGGCGCTCGTCAATTGGCATCATGTTGGCAATCAATATTGGACCAATATTGGTGACCAATTGAGTGCCAATGGCATTGGCCATTATTGGTCACCAATATTGGTTTTACATTGGCGCTCGTTAATTGGCATCATGTTGGCAACCAATATTGGACCATTATTGGTGACCAATTGAGTGCCCAGTATTGGCCCAATATTGGCACTCATTGGCGAGTGCCATTATTGGGCCAAGCTTGGGCCAATGGCCAAATAATATTATGCCAATATTGTTAGCCAATATTGGGCCAATGAAAAATCAATATTGGGCCAATATTGGGCCAATATTGTTATGTTATCTGGGATACTTTAAATTAGCAGTCATTGTTGAGGATTTCCACATTTACAGTTGCGAAAAAATTTCAGGACCCTGTTATACACATGGTATAAAATACACGTCTTATTATCCATCAGCTTATGCGCTCGTAAAACATGAGAGAAGAATGATGCTTAATATGTTTTTAGATTATTCTTTTGACAAATATAAATTTATAGCTAAAAATTGCATTTCATGTCTGGTTTCGACTACTTTTTGCGGCATTTTAAATGACGATTGCACCAGAATACATTGGGTTGGTACATTTGGTGACCCCACCAGACCCGACTTTTCTGACCTTACTTATTTTGAATTTAAGAATCAATAAACATATGTTATTTGGTATCAACATCTTCCGAGTAACAATTATAAGATCATTAGCCACTTCTATTAGCAGCAAATGGATTTTAAATTGGTAAATATGAACAAGTTCGCCACCTCGTACGACTTACTCTCATTTTCGTTATGATTATTCTTAGTCTCGTATTGCAGTCGTTTTTGTTGTATTTTAATACGTCCCGCCTCATTACCTATGTGTTTACACGATAGTCGCTGATAATTTTGACTTGAAAGTGACTGGAACTCAAGTAGACTACACCGCAAGCTTGCGCTTCAGGCGAATATCCCTGTGCATAGCGATTGCATGGGCAGATGGGCAGGAATCCGCGCCGAAGGCATTGGTAGTTACTACACCGCAAGCATGTGGTTCAGGCGAAGATCCCTGTGTATAGCGATTGCATGGGCAGATGGGCAGGAATCCGCGCCGATTATTAACAGCGTGCGCAATTCCAATGCACGAACGAGGTGGGGAATAAAAATGCAATAAAATGCATTAAAAACAGGGCTTCTGTTGTCAATTTGTAATATTATGTATATCATTTGTCATTGTTACACCGCAACGTTACACGAGAAAAAAGTGGGGACAGGTGGGGTCAGAAAAGTCGGGTCAGACATGTGGGGTCACCAAATGTACCAACCCGAATACATTGTTCGATTTACATGATTATTGTACAAAATTGAATCTTTCGGTAAGATCTTTAAAATGACAACCGTCTTGTTGAATTGCCATATATTTGTTAGTAAATGTTAGTGTTTTATACCTATTAACATTGATATGATAAGTGTTAATGTGATAATGTGAAGACCGTTTGTCATGTCAAGAATGTTGGAATGCGGTTGAGTCAATGACCAATGAAAAGACATCCGGGACAGATGGGCTACCCTGGGAATGTTACGAAACATTCTGGAGACATATTAGGGACCCACAGGTGAATTTAGTATACACACGAGCGAGATAGTATGCTAGTCTCCTCCCCAATCCCAAAATTTATAGAATTCTGCGGGACGGTAAGAGCTCAGTTAAGCCTATAAAAGGTCTGACTGAAACTTTCAAATATCGTATTTCAAATCCAACATGCAGTGTAGCGAAAACGAAAACAAATTTACTTGTAGGGCCTTTGCGTAATAAATTCACTTGTGTGCGTTAATCATGGCAGGTAATATGACAATTATCACCCTATTGTATATCGTAAGAATAATCCTCGTTGAATAACGTTATGACCTTCCCTCTTATATTCTGCTTACTCTTTATACTACACTTGTCTTGCCATACATTTCTTATTGCAACATTGCATGGGCAATTACTCTATCCAAACATATATCCTTAAGCCCATGGTCGAGCACGGATATGACAAAAATCGACAAATGATTTTTCTATCAAAAGAAGGCTTTACGTGACTCGCATTCATTGCCTCTATTTCACAATTCAATACCCTTAATATCTTCGATATCAACAAGCATCAAACTGCTTTATTTATGTTCCGTTCAATAATAACGCGCTCCCTAATCCTTTTGGGGGTTTCTTCTCTAAACATAAAGATCTTCACAATTATAACACTAGAAATGTTAATAACTTTATTATTGATAATATTAAATCTAAAATACTTCGTAATTCAATAATCTATAATGGTCCTAAAATTTGAAACTCACTTGATTCTACTCTAACTAGTTGTACACATATAAACCGCTTCAAAAATAGTTATAAAAAGAAATTGATCTCTACGGAGCTCCTAAAGTGACATGTAAAAAATATAAATACTTATAACTTCAAGATAATAATTATAACTTCGATATAATAATTGGTAATTTCGAGAAAACATATAAAAAAAGAAGAAAATAACTCAAACTTTGAAATAATTTTTCTTAAGTCTTAAATATTATCTCGGCATTTTGAGATGACAATTTAAAATGTTGAGATAATACAGCGTGTCCCAAAAAACTGGGTCCAAAATCTGCAGAGCTTGTAACTCTAAAAGCGTAAAAACGTAGCTGCTCCATATTTGAGGATATTAAGGAACATATACCTGACCTTAATTGGTTAAAATGTGAGACCAATCAAATGGCAACTTTCTGAAATACAAAGCTTTCAACAGTGCGTGGTTAGAACCCGTTTTTTTCCAATTTAGCAATAAACCACGCCTTGCCTTGCATTTGCCTTGTGTGCAAGTTTTCCCTACATCATGTGCATGGTGTGTATTCTCCGAAATATCTTATGTTTGGTAGAAAAGGGTTAAATTATAGGTATTTTGGATCAATATTCAGCATTATAAATACCCATTGCAGTAACCTTGTCGTTGAATATATACAACGAGAGCATCAATGATGCAGAAGCTGACTACAGCTGAGAATTTGGGAAAATTCATAACTCATGTCTATATATGAAGAGCTTTGTTGCAAAAGGGCTATGGTGCATTTTTTTCAAAAATGAGTTTGATATAGAAATGTATAGGGAAAAATCTTATGTTTCAAGGAAACAAAGTCATTTTTTTTCAAAAAGACATTTTTCAAAAAGTCATTTTCAAAAAGTCATTTTGTTTCTCATTGTAAACAGTCATTGAAATTGTTGTTTTGTTGCAAAAGGGCCTGTGTCCAGAATTAAATCGGGATACAGGCCCTTTTAAAACAAAACAACAACTTCAATAGTTTACAATGAGATGTAGGTCTTTTTGAGAAAAAAATGACTTTATTTCCTTGAAACATATGATTGTGAGCTATACATTTCTGTATCAAACTTATTTTTTTTAAATGATTAAAATAAATGATTTTTTTTTTTGGTATTTTTTCTCTAAGTACAAACAGATGGAGTTTTGTTGCAAAAGGGCCTACATCCAAATTTTCAAAAAATGTAAACATGATTTTTTGTTGTTGTTGAAAACTAGCGCATTTGGAATGTATTTCAATTTAAATTAGTATGTAGTGTACCTCTTTCATAATCCATTCAGTTTTTCAATTGCTCAACTTGAATATTTAGAAACAGTTTTTTGACTTTTTCTCAATAGGAGCCAAAGTGGATGCAGGCCCTTTTGCAAAAAACCTCTTCATATTGTAAACCACTATAATCTGTCCAGCATATAACAAATGATGCAAAGCTCGAATCCATATTATATCTTACATGAAACAAGAATTATATATATATTATTATGCATTCACCGTTCACCGTGTAAGCACATTTGCCCTTCTATATGCTTCGGTTGAGATTTCATAAGATCAAGAAATAGTCTCTTTCTAGTATTAAAACAAAATATTGCCAAACACCTTGGATATTAAATGGTGCGACCTAATGGTAGATGATTGTTCTCTTTTGTAATGTGTGAAGGTTCAATAAATAATATGTACAGAGATGAATAACTTCGGTACGTAACAATGGCAAAATACAAACACCTATTTTATGAAAATATGCATCATTTAATGAAAATAATAATATTTACAGGTCACCAAACTCCCATGGCCCCTGGATCTTAGGCCAAGTAAAAATAAAACTAGTTTCTCATGCTAACTTTTTGAAAAAAGGAAGATGAGGTTATTTTTTTTCCTTCCCAAAATGGCGAATGCCCCTTTTTCCAAAACTGGTTTCGCTTTTTCCAACATGGTGGAAATGTTTTTGCTTCAAAATGGTCGCCACTTTTCTAAGACTAGTTTTATAACCTTAAAATGGGTACATACTGGAAACTGCTCGCGATATTTTACATTTTTATTTTAATACTAGGCGGTCACCCGGGGTTTGTCGGTTCTCGGGTTTGGGCGGTCACCCGGGGTTTGTCGGTTCTCGGGTTTGGTGGTTTGTAGAATACATGCATAAAGCCCGATCGGACAAACTTTGAAAATTCGACCCTTAGACGACCTTTGACCCGGACGACCCAAGAAAAGCAAAGCCGTTTTATTTTTTCCACGCTCGACTCGTATTCGGGCTTCCCGTCACCGAGTTTAAGCCCGATCGGACAAACTTTGAAAATTCGACCCTTAGACGACCTTTGACCCCGGACGACCCAAGAAAAGCAAAGACGTTTTATTTTTTCCACGCTCGACTCGTATTCAGGCTTCCCGTCACCGAGTTTAAGCCCGATCGGACAAACTTTGAAAATTCGACCCCTAGACGACCTTTGACCCCGGAAGACCCGACAAACGCCAACCCGTTTTATTTTTGCCACGCTCGCCTCGCATCGAGCATCGCGATCACCGAGTTTAAGCATGATCCGACCAACTTCAAAAAGTTGACCCCTATATAACCTTTGACCTCATACGCTCTAGCGAATGCGAACTTGCTCTTGCGGGGACCGAGCTGCACCCACCCACTGAGTTTGAACGCCGCCCGACCCCGGGAAGGCGATGGTGCGCCACTTTGACTTTGGTAATGCCACAAAAACCAGTTGGCGAATTGGCATTCTCTTCTGGATGGTTCAATAAGTAACAATAACATCTACCGAGGTGATTGGTTTAGGGGAATATTGAAAATAAGATAGGCTTTTCTTCTGATATCAAAATATTCTTTTTTATTTGTATGTGATCTTTTCCAGAGAGCGCCCTCTATTCATTATTTTTTTTAGAAAGTAGATTTTCTTGCAGATTTACATTTCTGATCATAAATCATACATACATTCCGAGTTACAGAGCGATACGATTCCTAATTACCTAAAAATCATGGTTTTAGAGTGAATTTTAGAGTGAAAATATAAACTGTCGGATTATCCGACAGTTTATATTTTCACTCTAAAATTCACTCTAAAACCATGATTTTTAGGTAATTAGGAATCGTATCGCTCTGTAACTCGGAATGTATGTATGATTTATGATCAGAAATGTAAATCTGCAAGAAAATCTACTTTCTAAAAAAAATAATGAATAGAGGGCGCTCTCTGGAAAAGATCACATACAAATAAAAAAGAATATTTTGATATCAGAAGAAAAGCCTATCTTATTTTCAATATTCCCCTAAACCAATCACCTCGGTAGATGTTATTGTTACTTATTGAACCATCCAGAAGAGAATGCCAATTCGCCAACTGGTTTTTGTGGCATTACCAAAGTCAAAGTGGCGCACCATCGCCTTCCCGGGGTCGGGCGGCGTTCAAACTCAGTGGGTGGGTGCAGCTCGGTCCCCGCAAGAGCAAGTTCGCATTCGCTAGAGCGTATGAGGTCAAAGGTTATATAGGGGTCAACTTTTTGAAGTTGGTCGGATCATGCTTAAACTCGGTGATCGCGATGCTCGATGCGAGGCGAGCGTGGCAAAAATAAAACGGGTTGGCGTTTGTCGGGTCTTCCGGGGTCAAAGGTCGTCTAGGGGTCGAATTTTCAAAGTTTGTCCGATCGGGCTTAAACTCGGTGACGGGAAGCCTGAATACGAGTCGAGCGTGGAAAAAATAAAACGTCTTTGCTTTTCTTGGGTCGTCCGGGGTCAAAGGTCGTCTAAGGGTCGAATTTTCAAAGTTTGTCCGATCGGGCTTAAACTCGGTGACGGGAAGCCCGAATACGAGTCGAGCGTGGAAAAAATAAAACGGCTTTGCTTTTCTTGGGTCGTCCGGGTCAAAGGTCGTCTAAGGGTCGAATTTTCAAAGTTTGTCCGATCGGGCTTTATGCATGTATTCTACAAACCACCAAACCCGAGAACCGACAAACCCCGGGTGACCGCCCAAACCCGAGAACCGACAAACCCCGGGTGACCGCCTAGTATTAAAATAAAAATGTAAAATATCGCGAGCAGTTTCCAGTATGTACCCATTTTAAGGTTATAAAACTAGTCTTAGAAAAGTGGCGACCATTTTGAAGCAAAAACATTTCCACCATGTTGGAAAAAGCGAAACCAGTTTTGGAAAAAGGGGCATTCGCCATTTTGGGAAGGAAAAAAAATAACCTCATCTTCCTTTTTTCAAAAAGTTAGCATGAGAAACTAGTTTTATTTTTACTTGGCCTAAGATCCAGGGGCCATGGGAGTTTGGTGACCTGTAAATATTATTATTTTCATTAAATGATGCATATTTTCATAAAATAGGTGTTTGTATTTTGCCATTGTTACGTACCGAAGTTATTCATCTCTGTACATATTATTTATTGAACCTTCACACATTACAAAAGAGAACAATCATCTACCATTAGGTCGCACCATTTAATATCCAAGGTGTTTGGCAATATTTTGTTTTAATACTAGAAAGAGACTATTTCTTGATCTTATGAAATCTCAACCGAAGCATATAGAAGGGCAAATGTGCTTACACGGTGAACGGTGAATGCATAATAATATATATATAATTCTTGTTTCATGTAAGATATAATATGGATTCGAGCTTTGCATCATTTGTTATATGCTGGACAGATTATAGTGGTTTACAATATGAAGAGGTTTTTTGCAAAAGGGCCTGCATCCACTTTGGCTCCTATTGAGAAAAAGTCAAAAAACTGTTTCTAAATATTCAAGTTGAGCAATTGAAAAACTGAATGGATTATGAAAGAGGTACACTACATACTAATTTAAATTGAAATACATTCCAAATGCGCTAGTTTTCAACAACAACAAAAAATCATGTTTACATTTTTTGAAATTTGGATGTAGGCCCTTTTGCAACAAAACTCCATCTGTTTGTACTTAGAGAAAAAATACCAACAAAAAAAATCATTTATTTTAATCATTTAAAAAAAATAAGTTTGATACAGAAATGTATAGCTCACAATCATATGTTTCAAGGAAATAAAGTCATTTTTTTCTCAAAAAGACCTACATCTCATTGTAAACTATTGAAGTTGTTGTTTTGTTTTAAAAGGGCCTGTATCCCGATTTAATTCTGGACACAGGCCCTTTTGCAACAAAACAACAATTTCAATGACTGTTTACAATGAGAAACAAAATGACTTTTTGAAAATGACTTTTTGAAAAATGTCTTTTTGAAAAAAAATGACTTTGTTTCCTTGAAACATAAGATTTTTCCCTATACATTTCTATATCAAACTCATTTTTGAAAAAAATGCACCATAGCCCTTTTGCAACAAAGCTCTTCATATATAGACATGAGTTATGAATTTTCCCAAATTCTCAGCTGTAGTCAGCTTCTGCATCATTGATGCTCTCGTTGTATATATTCAACGACAAGGTTACTGCAATGGGTATTTATAATGCTGAATATTGATCCAAAATACCTATAATTTAACCCTTTTCTACCAAACATAAGATATTTCGGAGAATACACACCATGCACATGATGTAGGGAAAACTTGCACACAAGGCAAATGCAAGGCAAGGCGTGGTTTATTGCTAAATTGGAAAAAAACGGGTTCTAACCACGCACTGTTGAAAGCTTTGTATTTCAGAAAGTTGCCATTTGATTGGTCTCACATTTTAACCAATTAAGGTCAGGTATATGTTCCTTAATATCCTCAAATATGGAGCAGCTACGTTTTACGCTTTTAGAGTTACAAGCTCTGCAGATTTTGGACCCAGTTTTTGGGACACGCTGTATTATCTCAACATTTTAATTGTCATCTCAAAATGCCGAGATAATATTTAAGACTTAAGAAAAATTATTTCAAAGTTTGAGTTATTTTCTTCTTTTTTATATGTTTTCTCGAAATTACCAATTATTATATCGAAGTTATAATTATTATCTTGAAGTTATAAGTATTTATATTTTTTACATGTCACTTTAGGAGCTCCGTAGAGATCAATTTCTTTTTATAACTATTTTGAAGCGGTTTATATGTGTACAACTAGTTAGAGTAGAATCAAGTGAGTTTCAAATTTTAGGACCATTATAGATTATTGAATTACGAGTATTTTAGATTTAATATTATCAATAATAAAGTTATTAACATTTCTAGTGTTATAATTGTGAAGATCTTTATGTTTAGAGAAGAAACCCCAAAAGGATTAGGGAGCGCGTTATTATTGAACGGAACATAAATAAAGCAGTTTGATGCTTGTTGATATCGAAGATATTAAGGGTATTGAATTGTGAAATAGAGGCAATGAATGCGAGTCACGTAAAGCCTTCTTTTGATAGAAAAATCATTTGTCGATTTTTGTCATATCCGTGCTCGACCATGGGCTTAAGGATATATGTTTGGATAGAGTAATTGCCCATGCAATGTTGCAATAAGAAATGTATGGCAAGACAAGTGTAGTATAAAAGAGTAAGCAGAATATAAGAGGGAAGGTCATAACGTTATTCAACGAGGGATTATTCTTACGATATACAATAGGGTGATAATTGTCATATTACCTGCCATGATTAACGCACACAAGTGAATTTATTACGCAAAGGCCCTACAAGTAAATTTGTTTTCGTTTCGCTACACTGCATGTTGGATTTGAAATACGATATTTGAAAGTTTCAGTCAGACCTTTTATAGGCTTAACTGAGCTCTTACCGTCCCGCAGAATTCTATAAATTTTGGGATTGGGGAGGAGACTAGCATACTATCTCGCTCGTGTGTATACTAAATTCACCTGTGGGTCCTAATATGTCTCCAGAATGTTTCGTAACATTCCCAGGGTAGCCCATCTGTCCCGGATGTCTTTTCATTGGTCATTGACTCAACCGCATTCCAACATTCTTGACATGACAAACGGTCTTCACATTATCACATTAACACTTATCATATCAATGTTAATAGGTATAAAACACTAACATTTACTAACAAATATATGGCAATTCAACAAGACGGTTGTCATTTTAAAGATCTTACCGAAAGATTCAATTTTGTACAATAATCATGTAAATCGAACAATGTATTCGGGTTGGTACATTTGGTGACCCCACATGTCTGACCCGACTTTTCTGACCCCACCTGTCCCACTTTTTCTCGTGTAACGTTGCGGTGTAACAATGACAAATGATATACATAATATTACAAATTGACAACAGAAGCCCTGTTTTTAATGCATTTTATTGCATTTTTATTCCCCACCTCGTTCGTGCATTGGAATTGCGCACGCTGTTAATAATCGGCGCGGATTCCTGCCCATCTGCCCATGCAATCGCTATACACAGGGATCTTCGCCTGAACCACATGCTTGCGGTGTAGTAACTACCAATGCCTTCGGCGCGGATTCCTGCCCATCTGCCCATGCAATCGCTATGCACAGGGATATTCGCCTGAAGCGCAAGCTTGCGGTGTAGTCTACTTGAGTTCCAGTCACTTTCAAGTCAAAATTATCAGCGACTATCGTGTAAACACATAGGTAATGAGGCGGGACGTATTAAAATACAACAAAAACGACTGCAATACGAGACTAAGAATAATCATAACGAAAATGAGAGTAAGTCGTACGAGGTGGCGAACTTGTTCATATTTACCAATTTAAAATCCATTTGCTGCTAATAGAAGTGGCTAATGATCTTATAATTGTTACTCGGAAGATGTTGATACCAAATAACATATGTTTATTGATTCTTAAATTCAAAATAAGTAAGGTCAGAAAAGTCGGGTCTGGTGGGGTCACCAAATGTACCAACCCAATGTATTCTGGTGCAATCGTCATTTAAAATGCCGCAAAAAGTAGTCGAAACCAGACATGAAATGCAATTTTTAGCTATAAATTTATATTTGTCAAAAGAATAATCTAAAAACATATTAAGCATCATTCTTCTCTCATGTTTTACGAGCGCATAAGCTGATGGATAATAAGACGTGTATTTTATACCATGTGTATAACAGGGTCCTGAAATTTTTTCGCACTGTAAATGTGGGAAATCCTCAACAATGACTGCTAATTTAAAGTATCCCAGATAACATAACAATATTGGCCCAATATTGGCCCAATATTGATTTTCATTGGCCCAATATTGGCTAACAATATTGGCATAATATTATTTGGCCATTGGCCCAAGCTTGGCCCAATAATGGCACTCGCCAATGAGTGCCAATATGGGCCAATACTGGGCACTCAATTGGTCACCAATAATGGTCCAATATTGGTTGCCAACATGATGCCAATTAACGAGCGCCAATGTAAAACCAATATTGGTGACCATAATGGCCAATGCCATTGGCACTCAATTGGTCACCAATATTGGTCCAATATTGATTGCCAACATGATGCCAATTGACGAGCGCCAATGTAAAACCAATATTGGTCCAATATTGGTGACCAATAAAATGCCAATGCCAATATTGCCAATGGGGAACCAATATTGGCCCAATATTGGTCAACAAGATATGCCAATGCCAATATTGCCAATATTGTGCCAATATATGTATGTTGTCTGGGATGCGTCACTAAATATCTCAAGTTCTGTAAGATCTAAATAATGACATTTGGTATGATGGTTGCCTGTGTTAAGATGTACGAGGGGGTATCAAAAAGTTCTTAAATCACCCAGAAGGGAAGAAGCTATATTGATTAAATTTTGTCAGTGTAATCGCTGGTGCAAAATTGGTCTCATAAGTATGTTTACTTTCTTTACAGGTAGATGCCAAGGCCTGAATGACGTCGGTACTGTGTACATGGTAAATTAAAATGGTCCAATAACTTATGCTTGTGGGACGCCTTCCAGAAGAATATTAGGCTAAGATTTAATAATTTAGCGTGGTTGTCATTCACAGCCATTTAGAGACCGTTTATTATTTATGGTGGAGGGTGGGGGGGGGGGGGGGGGGGGAGAGCTTTTTTACTCAACCACCCCACCCACCCAACCGACTTTTCCAATGGAATTTTGTTCATGGATACGTTGGCAAATTCTGTTTGTGCCCTATCCAAATGGCGAATAATTTTATGATGTCTCTTCTTTTATGGTGTGAAATTAGAAATGACGAGCGCAGCGAGCCGAAAAGTTTGTCATATGTACACATTTTGGCTGGATTTGTGAATCTATAATCCGAACAAGTTAGAACTTCCTGGGCAGAAACGATGATCAGTGAGACGAGGTGAAAAGCATGAAAGAAATTACATTTTTTAATCACAAAAATGTTTTTAAACACCACGTGGCTCTATGCTCTACCGCTGGTGATTAGTGTTCTTCCAACAGATCGCCCGAGGCACAGAAAATATTTGCTTTCCGGAAGTCGTCTCATCGTTTAAATGTTTCTGAAAAAAAGGCATTTACACTCCATAGCTCTCAAATCACCCCAATCTTTATAGATTAAAAAAAGTTACACAACCCCCCTGTTATGGATAAAAAGTTACATATCCCCCTCCGTATTTCAACATATGAAAGTTACATGACCCCGTTTAGTTTACCCCCACCACTCCAGCATAAACAATGCACGGTCCTTAACTTCTTCAACTGTGTATGCCAATTATATCACAGTTACAACGCACACACATTTTGCTGCCATGCGATGGCGTCAGACATACACTGAAAATGAACTTGCTCTCGTGATCACTGGAGAAGGCCAAAACTTACATATTGTATTGTAATGATGCAACTTGTCGTGTGTATTACTTATTGTCTATTTACAATCATTGTTTAAAATATTATCAATGTAATTGGTATCCTAGCAGCATGTAGACTGATATTGGGTTCGATCATGATTTTAGGAATAATTTAGATACCTTTCAAGCACAAAATCAAGCTTGACGACGTCCAAGTGATCGCCAGAGAAGATCAGTTTTGGAACGCAAAATCAGAGAGGCTATTGAAATCAGGACACTGAACCGGCCCTCAACCGAGACACCGGCTACGACCTACCCGCCATCTACGATGACCTGCTGTCATGTGATCGCCCAAAAGGTGGTCATGTGACAAGTGGAGGGAAGTAAACACTACGCTGAATGAAGGGGTCGTGATGACCTCGAAAGCTACGGAGCTCAAACACCATGGTTCGAAAAAGGTATCTAAATTATTCCTAATTGGTATCCATTTGAAATAATTCATTACAGCTAATGTACAAAAGGGGTTTGAAACAAAATATTCTCTCAATCTCTTGTCTGCTATTTTGTTAAAATGCCGCAAAATTTGAAGAGTAAATGGATTGTCACACATGGGTGATCACTGTTTTGTTCTATATGAGCTAGATTTTAAGGCTAAACTTGAGGGACATTTACATGGTAAAGAAGTGGTCATGGGTAAATTAGCCGTGTCTTACGACTGTTGTCATATTAGGGTGGAGTCTCTTCCAAAATTACTTTTTAACCTCACCAAAACTTCATCCTACAATGTGTAAATGAAATATAAGCACTGCCATATTCACCCAATACTACTTCATAAGCTATTTAAAAGTCTCTAAACACTTGTCAAATAAGGCAATGCATGGAGTCACTTAAGTGTAACGAACTTCCATTAAACTTCAAATTGAATTAAAATGAAGAATTATTTAAATGATTTGAACAACTATAACAGTTTAAAATAGAAAGGAACAAAATATTATATTAGTAGACAAGAGTTAAAGAGTCTATAGTATTCATTTGTTTCTTTTAAACGAGCCGTCTAACCAAGGAGTTATTATAGTACTATAATTACTCTTGAAGGTCTTCATTGAATAGAATACTCCTGGATCGTCTTTCTTGATGCGTATCAAAACATGTAAAACGTTGTCATTGACAATCAGCAGAGAGGTCACGCTGCATGTCAGATTTTGTTGAACACAAGAAAACAATGGAGTCTTAGTGACTTCAATATTTGCTAGAAATAGCTTCGGGAAATGGTCTATTGGGCATCTCAAAAACTGAGAAACGTGTTAAAAATCATGTAGAATTTTAGAGGAGGGTCAATAACATCTGTAAAACGGTAAAATGTATAGTATTAAACACGTTTTGTGACCAAATTTATGCCGTAAAATGTTGGAAAATTCACGTTTTGAAAATCTGTGGTCTTCGAAATTGCAGGAATCCTAACTCATTATAAACCTCATCAATCATAAAATGAACCCTCGTCTACAAAAAAGTCCATGTACGTATTGCTCTATCTGCTTGGAGATAGCGAAGACCACGGAAACTTCATAGCTTCATACCAGGGAATGAAATCCGCCATAGACATTACATGGCGAACATCGTACAGATTTGCACTGCAGTCCTCTGTGAAGGGAGTGTTGACAATAGCAAGGTTGTTTAACTATTGTGTTTGTTCATGTTTGTGACGACTGACCCCGTTTAACAATCTTCATAGCTTTCATATAGGGCTTGGGTGACCTAACTATTGACTGTTGAACCTTTCTAAATGTTGATAAAAAGAGGATTACCTTACAATGATTTGAGGAATAATATTTATGAGGAAATGTAATCAATAATTAGGTTTAATTTGAAAATTGATTGCTTGATTACATTTTATTGTAATGATGAATAACCTCACCTAAAGAAGACGAAAAAGGCTAAAAATAATTATTTACACTTTCTACGCGGCTGTCGTCTGCATACGACAGTTCCAAAATTTCACAAAATGTTTCAAAATATCAAAATTATTGAGTTTCATCACTATACTTAAAATAAGTTCAAACGTGCTTAGTATTGGTTCAATAATTTTTTAGATAGACCTAAAAAATCTGGTAAAACTAATAATAGCCGCGTTTAAAGTGTTAAGATTGCCGAATTTGACACTTTATGCTCACTTGATCCAGATTTGGAAAGGTCTTACTGGACAACTTTCCAGATCTGTAAATTTGTGTAAATAAAAAAAATCCTACAAAATATTCTTTAATATATACGATATACAAATACGAGCAATTATGATGAAATATCTGCCACATAATTTGTGCCTTATTTTTAGAACTGTCTATTTTTAGATACTAAATCGGAAACCGCGGTTAGTCATTGACATGTA